>JAJHZJ010000598.1:688086-860586 GCA_023548195.1 Bettongia penicillata ogilbyi
TGAAGAAAGGAGATGGCTCTTGTAGGTTGGTTCAGGACTGCAGAGAAATCAATAAGATTGTCCTTCCTTAATACCCTGTGGTATCGGATCTCTACTCCCTCCTAGGAAAAGTCCCTTATTATAGTGAGTGGTTAGCATAATGGATATGAAAGATTCGTCTTTGACCCGTTCCCTTGACCCAGAAAGCAGAGATCTGTTTGCTTTTGAGTAGGAGGATCCAGACACAGGGAGAAAACAACAACTCCAATGGAGGATCCTCCTGAAAGGGTACACTGAGGGTCAAGTTTTGGAGAGTATCCTGGAAAAATAGGATCCCACCCTTCGCCACCGTTCTCCAATGTTTAGAAGATTTGTTAATTGCATGGGAAAGGAGAACAGTCAGTAATGCTACTATTCAACTTTTGAATTATCTTGGAAGCATAGGCTTGCGAGTATCTAAGAGTAAATTGCAGTTTCTTGAAAACAAAGTCAAATACCTGCGCCATCGAATCAGTAAAGTAAGCAAGAAGCTAGATCCTCATATGATCTCAGGAATCCTACAAACTCCTTTGCCCTGAACAAAAAGGGACTGTAGAAAATTTTAGGTCGTTGGGTATAGTAGAAATTGGATTGATTCATATGTAGTATTGAGTAAGCCATTGTATAGTTATCTATTAGAAGAGGGGCAAAAATCCTATCCCGTGGGATTCTGAGGGACAAGAGAAGTTCAAGATGTTGATGACAGTCTTGGTGTGTCCCCCTATCCCCCCGTCCTTGCCCTGTCCTCATTAGATAAGCCTTTCCATTTATTTGTGAACAGAGAAAAGGGTGTGACGCTCAGAGTTCTAGCTCAAGTAAGGGGCGGGGGGCGGGCAAGGAACACCAATGACCCTCCGTATCAAAATTCCTAGCTCCTGTAGCGTGGGGATGGTGCACTTATACTCAAGCAGTTGTTGCCACTGAAATTATGGTAAAATAAAGTAGAAAGTTGATGTTTTAGGGGAGGCTGGTAATGAGTGTTCCTCAGCAGGTCCAGTCTATACTGAGTCAGAGAGTAGGTAGGTGGTGAATCGACTCACGAATTCTTAAGTATGAAGCCATCCTGTTAGAGAAGGATGACTTGGTATTAACAAAAATACCTAACTTGAATCCAGTCTCTTTCTTGTCAGCCATACCTAACCAGGAGCAGGAAGAGGTAGAACATTGTTTTATGGAAATGATAGATGATCAGACCAAAACTGGACCTGACAGACCCTTCCATCCCGGAGGCAGTTAATTTGTTTATGGACAGCTTCTCCAGGTTGGTGAAGGGGCAGAGACAGAATGAGTATGCTGCCGTGGAAGGTGATAGTACAGCCTTGGTAGAAGCAGCCAAGGTGCCAAAAACTTGGTTAGCTCAGACCTGTGAATAGTATGCCTTGAGCGAAGCTTTAAAACTTTTAAGAGGAAAAAGAGGAACATATATACAGGTTCCAAGTATGCTTGGGGAGTGGTACATGTATTTGGAAAGATTTGGGAAGAAAGGGTTATGATAAACAGTAAGGGGAAAAAAATTGACCCATGTCACCCTCCTCTATCAGATTCTTTAAAATTTACAGCTGCCTGAAGACATAGCCGTGGTCCATGTAAATGGACATTATCAGGGGCACTCATTTGAGGACAGAGGGAATCGACTAGGTGATATGGAAGCCAAGTGGATGGGTGAAGGCGAGTATGGAACAAGTGAGGATTGTATGTTAGCTGACCTTCCTCCGAATCTTGGCCCACCTAGCCTATCTGGGGATGAAAAGAAGCTGGCCCAGAATTTAGGAGTCTTACAAAATGCCGAAGGGAAGTGGTTCCTACCAAATGGGAGACAGGTGATCAAATTAGCCTTAGAAACTCAGCTTACATGGACTAAACATCTCTCCTTAGCCTTGTTAAGGATTAGAACTAAACCTAGAAGGAATATTGAACTGTCCCGTATGAACTTTTATAGGGACCCCCTTCCCAACTACTTTGACTGATATCCCCACTATTCCCAGAACAGATTTCTGAGAGAACGTTTTTGGCCAGAACTTTACTTTTGATACAGAAAATGGGGTCGATTGCCCAGACCTCATTTCTGGGATTTCCTGTTCACTGACATCAATGCGTTTGTTCCATCCTGGAGCGGGGGACAGGATGTTTGAAGTCTTACTGACTTCTGACACAGTGATCCAAACTAAAGAGCAAGGTTGGACTCATCATATCCCAGTGAAAGGACCAGTAACTTCCAGCAGAGTAGACAGTTGAATTCGAAGGCACTGGGGGACTGGAAGGACTAAAGATATGCCTCAGGTGGGGTCGCCCACAGGCTGTACACGTGAACGCTGATTTATCAATACCTATGAGACTCTTTATATTATTAAGTGTATCACTCCCAACCTTGTTGTTACTGGTTCTGGTTGTGGGTATTTTTGCTCATGTCTCTGTTCCTCCACGTAGCTGCTTTACTTGTAATAATAATGTATCACCAAGGGATTTTCCTTAATATCGATTCTAGTAGTTTCTCTCTTATCTCGTGGAGGGTCTGCCCCTGTCTAAACCCCCTAGAAAGAGGGAGGGAACAAGTTTGAACAGATGATTGAGGCAATAACAGGTAGTTTTAACCTCACCATTTGTTGGATATGTGGGGAGCCTCAACAACTAGAATACTGGCCGTGAGTCTCAGTGCCTCTGGATCCTGAGTGACTTCTCAGCAACAGATCTGAGGTACATAGTAGACTGACTTTTGGGCCAAATGTGAGGAACGTTGCTGGCCTTTTGTAGAATCAGTCCGGGGCAAATATTATTTGAACCAAATGGGAAAAAATGGCTTGGAGGAAGTAATTGTAAACGGACATTTACGTGGAGAACACTGTCAAATCAAGAGCCTGTCACCATGTAAGCTTGATTGTACAATGTATAAATGAAGGTGAACCCTGATTGGAGACATTTGTACAAATGATACTGTAATAAAATGCACTCATTATAGCATGTACTAACTTCATACAAACAGTAGTTGTAGATTCAGAGCTTCTGCTAAGGGACAAAAATCAATATATTCAAAGTCAGAGATGTGGAATTGTATGGAGGCTAATATTACTAAAGATCATACAGCAGTTAAGGGACTAAAATGGAGATGGGAAAAGAATGCGGCTAAAATGTTGCTTAATGAGTTCTACAGTACAGATAATAAAAGTAGGAAGCTATGTAATTGTACCAGGAAAGAGAAGCAGCAATTGTGGAAGTGTAACTCAACATGTATGAGAGGAGAACCACTGAATCCAGAGGAGTTGCAGTATTATCCACCTGCTTATGGGCAAAAACTATTTCAAGGTTGGAATCCTGCATTGAAGGGACGCTATTGGATTTTTGTGCTTACTGCTTACACTTACTTCCTGGTGGACTAGATGAGGATCAGTTACATAGGCCTAACTAGATCCTAATTCTTTCTCCTACCAGGTCAAGAAGGAGATGACTAAGGAATAAATTTGTGTGTTGATCTAGGGAGATCAAGGAAGATTATAGACACATCCATTGCTAGCACAATGAATGCTAATGGATGGGGTGATACCTGACCACCTGAAAGGATCATTAAAGAGTACGGATCAGCAATGTGGACCCAGAATGAGAGCTGAGGATATACAATCCCTATTTATATGCTAAATAGGATTATCCGCCTCCAAGCTCTCATGCAAATAATAACTAACCAGACTTCTACAGCTCTCCATTTATTGACGGAGGAATTAATTCAAAGTAGAGAGGCTATTCAGCAACATAGGCTAGCATTACATTACCTGCTGACTGAAGAAGGTGGAGCTTGTGGGAAGGTGAATCTCTTCACCTGTTGTCTGAAGATAGATGATAATGGCCACGTTGTGAAAAAATATAGCAGACAATATCAGGAAAATTGTCCATGTACCCGTCCAGACTTGGCCTCTTAATATGTCATGGTGGTCCTCTATTGGAGGAAGTTGGTTGAAACAAATTATATGTTTTAGATTAACTGAAATTTGTGGCATAATATTACTCCCTATGTGTCTCCCCTGCTTGATACAGCTAATTACCTGAACTGTTAAACGTGCCCTGTATAAAATGATCGGATTAGAAGGAAAGGCAGAGGGGCCCATGCAACTGATGATTTAAAAAATCAGAGGTGAACCCTGGTTGACCATGGAGTTCGAAATGAGCCTGAGAACAGAGAAGACAATTTGATGGAAGAACCATATCAAGAATGGTGTGAGGAGTCTTCAAAGGGTAAAAGATAAAAGGAAGGATTGTGAGAGATGATCTTTGAAGCTCTCTCAGGAGTGAAGTCTCCTCAAAGAGTTAATTGCTTCTCGTCCTGTTCGATCATTTGCAACAGGTTGATTTTGTAAAGAAATATTTTCAACACATTCTGTACTTTCCCAGACATCCCTCCCCCTTATTTTCAGCATGTGGTAGGGAGAAATAACACCTCCTACTTTTTTCTTTCTTTTTTTTTCCTCTAAAATGTTTATTCTTTCAAAAATTTCCCGCCTGTCATTGTATCCAGGCAAATTTGTGAAACTCTCTGCTCTCTGTTGCTGGGGAAGATTGATGCAAATAGATTGCAGCCTCAGGGTTTGCACCAGTGAACCCTGAGGAAGGGGTCTAGGGAGGAGAGAATTGGGGTTAGGACTTATACAATCTGCTGAGTTGGACACAGTTCCACTCTCTTTGGTCGGTGCCATCTTTTGGGTGCTGTGAGGGAGCCCTTTCTCTAGAATGTCAATAAATGAACTATATTTTTTGCTAATATCTCTGAGTCTCTGATTCATTGATAAGGGTCTCTGTACCCCACAGAAAGGAATACTCATCAATAGGGGAATGGCTAAACAAGATGTGGCATATGAATGTAATAGAATACTATTGTACTATAAGAAATGATGAACAGAAAGACTTCAGAGAGGCATGGAAGGATTTTTATAAACTGATTCTGAGTGCAATGAACAGAAGCAGGAGAAAGTTGTACAAAGTAACAACCTCAGTTTGTGAGGAATTTTTCTTCTAGACTTAGCCCTTTGCTGCAATGCAAGGACCTGGAATATTTCAAAAGGACTCTTGAGGCATTTAGGACTCTGGGTGTGGCCTATTAACCAAGTCCAAGATTTACACAAGAAATTCTTTTATTAAGGGGATTTGTTCTTTGAAGTTCAGATTTAGTCAAAGGGCCATATTTGAGGACCTAGAGAGCCACATGTAGCCTCAACACAACAAGTCCCTCACTCCTGCCTATGACCTTTTAGACGTCTAAATTGGGATAGAGGAAAAGTGGTCCTGAATTAAATAAGATGTGGTTTGAGAAATAAAGAGGTAGAGTATCAAACTGAGAAAAATTAAAGCTAAGAATCAGAATCTATGTTGCTAATTTCAATACTCAGCATTTTACCTCTCATAACTCCGTTATCAAAATTTCTCTAGCTCACATTAACTTTTTCAACATTTGAAAATTCTGATCTTCTTTCAAGCTTGATTGACGGAGTTTTTTTTTTTTTAAGACTTACGATAGGTTACATGAATTTCTTCTGAAAAGTAGCCATTTGGAGCCTCTGCCACCCCTTTGCCTCTGTGTCCACCGCCTCCTCCTGCTCCCGCTGTGTCCACCGGGAGAGGAAGAAAATGACTGTGCCACCTACTTATGCTGACCTTGGAAAATTTGCCAGGGATGTGTTTAATAAGGATTATGGATTTGACTTAATAAAATTGGATCTGAAAACAAAGTCTTAGAACGGGCTGGAATTTACAAGTTCAGGTTCAGCAAACACAAATCAGCAAAGTTTCGGGCAGTTTGGAAACAAAATGCCAAATGATCTCAATAAGGCTTGATGTTCATAGAAAAGTGGAACACAGACAATACATTGGGCGCTGAAATTACTGTTGAGGATCAGTTTGCACGTGGACTGAAGCTGGCCTTCGATTCATCCTTCTCTTTTAACACAGGGGAAAAAAAGTTCTAAGATTAAGTCAGGATATAAGTGGGAGCATATCAATCTTGGCTGTGACATGGATTTTGATATTTCTGGACCTTCAATACGAGGAGCTGTGGTACTTGGATATGAGCGCCGATTGGCAGGCTACCAGATGAATTTTCAAACTTCAAAATCTCGGGTCACCCAGAACAACTTTGCGGTGGGCTACAAGACTGATGATTTCCAGCTGCACATCAAGGTGAATGATCGCACAGAGTTTGTGGGATCTATTTATCAGAAGGTGAACAAGAAGTTGGAAACTGCTGTCAGCCTAGCCTGGACATCTGGAAATAGGAAAACTAGTTTTGCAATAGCAGCCAAATATCAGATTGACCTGGAGGCCTCTTTCTCTGCTAAAGTGAACAATTCTAGCCTGATAGGCGTACGTTACAGCCAGACTCTAAAACGAGGTATCAGACTGACATTATCAGCTTTGCTGGACAGCAAGAATGTCTATGCTGGTGGACACAAGCCTGGTCTAGGACTAGAATTTCAAGCACAAAAGAAATTGTACAATCACTTAATGTTAAAATATTTTCCAGGATAGCTACATTCAGAAATTAGTATACCTTTTCATGTTGTGTGTCTGGGACACAAATATTGCTATGTATCTATCATGTTAGATTTCCAGGTTAAAGATGATGGAACTCTGGGGGTGGAGCCAAAATGGTGGAGTAGAAAGACTCACGTATGCTAGCTCCGAACTCACAGCCCATATATTTGCTGCAAGAAGAAATCCCCACAAATTCTGGAGCACTGCAAGGTGTGCAGAAACACAGTGGAAAAGATTTCCGTTCCAGAGAGCCCTGGAGAGCGGTCCCCAGGGGTCTGTCATGCCCCAGAAAGTGGAGCCCACCTATGTACTGCCTGGACGCGTGGCCGAGAGGAGCAGATCCGAGCAGGCTTCAAGGATGGAATCTCTGGCAGCCGGGAAGGTCCCTCTGCCCATAGAAGCTACAGGTCAGTGAGAGAGACTTCTGGGCTGGCCGAGAGGGGAGCAGGGTGTCTCTGTGACTGGGTCCCCCTTGAGAGGCAGCGGCAGAGGAAGCGGCAGCGGCCCCTGGGACTCCCGGACCAGCAGGCATAAGTTCAGGGCCATTACCGAAGGTCTCTGCATAAACCTCCTGCGGGAACTGAACCTGGGAAATGACTCTGCCCCCACCCGCTCCATTACTGAAGGTCTCTACATAAAGACCCTGAGGGAACTGAGGCTGGGAGGCGACCCTGCCCCCACCTGAGCACCAGAACTTAAGCTCACATTGAATAGCAGCCACGGCTGCCGTGGAAAGCCCATTTGAATCTCAGATCGCAAACACTAGCTGGGCGGATCTAGGTGTGGTAGACAGGAATCTCAGAAGTCAAGTAACTGGCTGGGAAAATGCCCAGAAAAGGGAAGAAAAATAAGACTATAGAAAGCTACTTTGATGGGGTACAGAAGGTCCTGCCTTTCAATTCTGATGACGAGGAACTATTCTTACCATCAGGGAAAGACGTGGAGGTCAGGGCCTCTGTATCTCAGACATCCCAGGTGGATGTCCGGTGGGCTCACGCCATGGAAGAGCTCAAAAAGGATTTTGAAAATCAAGGTCGACAGGTGGAAGAAAAACTGGGAAGAGAACTGAGAGAGATGCAAGAAAAGCATGAAAAACGGGTCAATACCTTGGTAAAGGAGACACAAAAAAGTGCTGAAGAAAATAATACGTTGAAAAACAGGCTAACTCAATTGGCAAAAGAGGTTCGAAAAGCCAATGAGGAGAAGAATGCTTTCAAAAGCAGAATTAGACAAATGGAAAAAGAGGTTCAAAAGCTCAATGAAGATAATAGTTCTCTCAAAATTAGAATGGAAAAGATGGAGTCTAATAACTTTCTGAGAAACCAAGAAACCACCAAACAAAATCAAAAGAATGAAAAAATGGAAGATAATGTGAAATATCTCATTGGAAATAAAACTGACCTGGAAAATAGATCCAGGAGAGACAATTTAAAAATTATGGGACTACCTGAAAGCCATGATCAAAAAAAGAGCCTACACATCATCTTTCATGAAATTATCGAGGAAAACTGCCAGGATATTCTACAACCAGAGGGCAAAATAGGTATTGAAAGAATCCATCAGTCACTGCCTGAAAGAGATCAAAAAAGAGAAACTCCTAGGAACATTGTGGCCAAATTCCAGAATTCCCAGGTCAAATAGAAAATGTTGAAAGCAGCTAGAAAGAAACAATTCCAGTATTGTGGAAATACAATCAGGATAACTCAAGATCTACAAGCTTCTATATTAAGGGATCGAAGGGCATGGAATAGGATATTCCAGAAGTCAAAGGAACTAGGACTAAAACCAAGAAGCACCTACCCATCAAAACTGAGTATAATACTTCAGGGGAAAAAATGGTTTTTCAATGAAATAGAGGACTTTCAAGCATTCTTGATGTAAAGACCAGAGCTGAAAAGAAAATTTGACTTTGAAACACAAGAATGAGAAGAAGCATGTAAAAGTAAACAGCAAAGAGAAGTCATAAGGGACTTACCAAAAGTGAACTGTTTACATTCCTACATGGAAAGACAGTATTTGTAACTCTTAAAACTTTTCAGTATCTGTGTCGTTGGTGAACCACACACACACATACACACCCACACACATATGTACATGCGTGCACTCACACACACACACACACACATGCACGCACATACAGAAATAGAGAGCACAGAGTGAATTGAATAGGATGGGACCATATCTTAAACAAAATTAAGGTAAATGGTGAGAGAGAAATGTAGTGGGAGGAAAGAAGGTGAAATGGAATGGGGTAAATTATATCTTATTAAAGAGGCAAGCAGGAAACTTTTTAGTGGAGGGAAAAAGAGGGGAGCTGAGAAAAAAACATGAAGTTTACCCTCATCACATTCGACTAAATAAGGAGTAAAATGCACACTCATTTTTGTATGAAAACCTATCTTACAATACAGGAAAGTGGGGGAGAAGGAGATAAGGAAGGGGGTGGGGATGATGGAAGGGATGGCAATGGGAGGAGGGAGCAATTTGAAGTCAACAGTCGGGGAGGGACAGGATCAAAAGACAGAATAGAAAGAATGGGGGGCAGGATAGGATGGAGGGAAATACAGTTAGTCTTACACAGCACGACTATTATCGAAGTCTTTTGCAAAACTACACAGATAGGGCCTATATTGAATTGCCTGCCTTCCTAAAGGGAATGGGTGGGGAGGGAGGGGAGAATTTTCATCTCAAAGTTTGAGGAACAACTGTTTAGTATTGTTCTTGCTACTAGGAAATAAGAAATACAGTTAATGTGGAATAGAAAGTCATCAGGCCCTACAGGACAAAAGAGAAGATGGGGACAAGAGAAGGGAGGGATGATAGAAGAGAGGGAAGATTGGTGATAGGGAAAATTAGAATGCTCTGTGTATTGGGATGGGGGAGGGGATAAAAGGGGATACAATTTGGAACCCAAAATTCTGTGAAAATGAATGTAAAAAGTTAAATAAATAAATTTATAATAAAAAAAGAAGATGCAGCTCTGAGCCTTATCCCTTCAGAGACACAAAAGAAACCCAACTCAAAAACAAAAGATCCTTTCAGCTCCAGGCTTTTGAGGGGATATGTGATGATTGCCACAAGAGCTTTCAGAATTCTCTAAGGATTGAAGGGGTGCATTGAGTCACCTTTTTTCATCCAGAGATAGCTGGCAGTGGAAGGCAGTTAGCAAATGTAGACTGATAAAATGAATGAAATTTTGAATTCCTGAGAATTCACGGTCCACTGCAGTCAAATTGGCTGCATATCTATCCTAAGTGGGTGGAAAGAGGCTGATTCCTTGATGGAGTGAAAATTTGTCTGAAAAGGGGACTCTTTTTTTTAAAGTCAAATCTTCATGAATTGCTCCAGCTTTGATTAGTTATTTCTGCCAAAAGTTGTCTGCAGAGTCCTTCTGATGTCCACTCTGTACCATTTTCCTGTGGATCCAGTTTGATGTGATTAAGCCAATAATGTGGTACTTAATTCCCAGCCTCATTGTGGTTCCATTCACTTTGGCTGATTTACATATAAAGAGGCTGCTAAGACATAGAACCATAAGCAGGGAAGAGTCTGGGTTACTGTGCTCACATAGTGACATCAGTTGGAATCGAAATTGGACTTCTGTTGTATTCTCACAATAATTTTTTTTTAGCAATTAATGGATACATTTCAAGCCTTCCCCTCCAAATCTGTAACTGCGACCTCCTAAAAATACAACTTGAATAAAATATTGAAACCTCAAAAAAAAATATAAAAAAGAAAAGTAGCCATTTGGAGACTTCCATTTCATCTTCACAGTAACATAATTCCATAAACTTATTTTTCATTAAATATAAAAAATTCATCGAATTAAATTATGGATGAAGGCTTCAATCCTTAGTCCTAAAGATCTGGTGTGTATTCAATCACTGATATGGTTTAACTGTGGAGTCACAGCAAGTTACCTACTCTCTTTTACCTCCATTATTGTAATAACTTTTTATCATCTTCCTAATTTGAGTATTTCTTTGCTCTAATCCATTTTTCATTTATCATATTTCAAGTCCTCTGCTTCTTTCACGTAAAAGTTGCTAAAGATTTCCTGAGTCTGCTTACTTCTCCATAATATATGAATTGCTTCCTTCTGGCTTCTGGATGTATTTTCTTTGTGCGCTAGACAATGAAATTTGACTTTTATTTTTCTATGAGATTTGATTTGGAATATCTTTCAGGTAGTGATATGTGGACTCTTTCAGTTTCATTTTAATCTACAGTATCTAAGATATAAGGCAACTTTCCCATTTAAATTTATTGAAATATGATACCTCTACTCTTCATTTTATGTTGGATTTCTGGTAGTCCAACAATGCTTAATTTATCTCTCATCTTTTTTTCTTTTTTTTAATATACTAATTTTATTTATTTTTAGTGTTCTATAATAACTACCATAAAACTTAGATTTTCCCCCTACCTAACCCCCATCACACGCCTCCCTCCCCGAGACGGCATACAATTCTATATAGGATCTACACATACATTCCTATTGAATACATTTTCACTATAGTCATGCTGTGTAGAAGAAATAAAATAAATGGGAGAAATTATATAACAAACAAAAACATAATATACACACACTCAAAAAAAAATGACCTGCTACATTCTGCGATTGAATTCCATAGTTTTTCTCTGGATGTGGAAGACATTTTGTCTTAGAAGACCACTGGGAATTTTTTTAAGTCTTTCTCATCTTTTCATGTTCAGTGATATTTGCAATAACGTATTGCACATTTTCTTTGTTTATTTCTTTGACTTTGTTTTATTGTTTCTTGTTGTCTCATGTAGTCATTATTTTACACTTCTGGATAGTAATTTTTATGTAATCTTTTCTTTTTTGAGCTGTAATTACTCCACTTCCATTTGCACTATTCTGTTTTTAAGGAATTCTTTTCTTTTCTAAGGATTTTAAAAATCTCTTTTGCCATTCGGCTAATTCTGTTTTTAGGGGTTGTTGTATTCAGCATGTTGAGCATTATTTTTGACAAGGTATTGATTTTGTTTCATAATTTTTATTACTCTTTCCCCTCCTAATATTGCCTCTATTACACTAATTTCTTTGATTCTTGTTGGGTTTGTGACCAACTAGCATTTGTTTTTAGATAGTTTTTTTTTTTTATTTTTAGGTTTCAACATTCATTTGCACAAAATTTTGAGTTTCAATTTTTCTCCCAATCTTTTCCCTAGCCCCACCCCATCACGCCCTGCGTTCTTATTACCCCTTCCCTCTATGTGCCCTCCCTTCTACCACACCTCACCTTTGCCTTAACCTCATTTTCTCGCTTTTCTTGTAGAGAAAAATAAATTTCTATATCCCATTACCTGCATTTTAATTTCCCATATATATATGCAATAAAAATTCTCAACATTTATTTCTAATACTTTGAATTCAAACTTCTTTCCCTTGCTTCTTCCCCACCCCACTTGAGAATACAAGCAATTTAATACGGGCTATATACATGTCTTTTTGCAAAAGGCTTCCATAACGGTCATGTTGTGTAAGACTAACTATATTGCACTCTATTCTACCCTGGCCCCCCTTTTTTCTGTTCTCTCATTTGACCTTGTCACTTCCCAAAAGTGTCGACTTCTATTTACTCTCTTCTCCCATTTGCCCTCCCTTCTATCATCCTCCTCACCCCACTTGTCTCTTTCACGCCTATTTCTTTGTAGTGTAATATAAGATTTTCATGGCAAATTCAGTGTGCATGTTATTCCCTCCTTAAGCCCTATGTGAAGAGAGTAAGCTTAACTTTTCTCATCTCACCTCTTCCCTTCACTCCTCCATTGAAAAATATTTTTCTTATATCTTTTACGAGTGATAGTCTGCCCCAGTCCATTTCTCTCTTTCTCCACCCAAATTTTTCCTCTCTCACCCTTAATTTATATATATATATATATATATATATAATATATATATATATATATATATAAAATCTCTTCTGATTCAACTCAACCTGTTCTCTTTCTGTGTGTGTATGTGTGTGTATGTGTGTGTGTGTGTGTGTGTGTGTGTGGGTAATCCCTCCACCTGCCAAATACTGAGAAAAGTCTCAAGAGTTACAAATATTTTCTTT
Organism: Bettongia penicillata ogilbyi; assembly: GCA_023548195.1. Classification (NCBI taxonomy): domain Eukaryota; kingdom Metazoa; phylum Chordata; class Mammalia; order Diprotodontia; family Potoroidae; genus Bettongia; species Bettongia penicillata. The sequence goes on from JAJHZJ010000598.1 coordinate 700,704, forward strand.
CCATGTAGGAATGAAAACAGTTCAACTTCAGAAGGTACTTTATGTTTTCTCTTTCCTGTTTCCCTTTTCATGTTTCTCTGGATTCTTGTGTTTGAAAGTTAAATTTTCTATTCAGTTATGCTTTTTTCATCATGAATGCTTGAAAATCCTCTATATCATTGAATGACAATTTTTCCCTTGAAGCATTATACTCAGTTTTGTTGGGTAGGTGATTCTTGGTTTTAATCCCAGTTCTTTTGAATTCTAGTATATACCATTTCAAGCCCTTTGATCCTGTTCCGCATAAATATGTTTTCTTTTTTCACCCAAAATGGGAAATTTTGTACAGCATTAAGAACTAAATCACAAAGGTCAAGTCATACACATTAAAGACATTCTTCCTTGTTGCCTTTGTAGGTGTCCTGAAATCACTAAATGATTTTTCCATAAGCCTAAAATTTCAGAAAATCAAAGTTATGTTACTGAATTCATTCTGTTGGGACTCTCTCACAGATACCAGATATTAAGAAAATAGTTTTTGTGATCTTTGTACTTTCGTACCTTGATACTCTTGTGGGAAACTCAGTTATCACGTTGACAATCACAAAAACCCCTCTCTCCCAGGCTGTCCTGGGTAGTTCTTCTTAACTTTTTTTCTTTCTTTGAATGTTTCTCCCCCACCCTACCATCAAGGTTATAGTCCACTCCATCTATGTGGAAAACACCATTTCCTTTGAAAACTGCATGGCCCAACTCTTTAAAGCACATTTTTGGTGGTTCTGAGATGATTGCCCTCACATTCATTACCTTCGAACGATATGTTGCTATATGCAAGCCATTGCATTATGTCACTGTTATGAACCAAGCCCTGCATGTTCTACTAGTCCCTGTGGCCTGGTCTGGAGGTTTCTTACATTCTTTAACCCAGATTCTATTTATGGATAACTTGCCTTTCTGTAGCTTCAATGTGATTGATCACTTTATTTGTTACTTGTACCCTTTGTTGAAACTGACCTGTACCGACACTCTTAGCTTTGGTATGATGGTTATTGCAAACAGTGGATTCATCTATTCAATTAACTTTGTTCTCCTGCTTATGTCGTATTGGATCATCCTATACTCTTTGAGGAAATCCAATATTGAAGCTCAGTTTAAAGCCCATTTCATCTGCGGTTTCCAAATCACAGTTGTTGTATTGTTTTTGTTCCATGCATATTTGAATATGTACATCCTCCTTCTACTTTTCTACTTTGATGAAATTATGGAAATATTTTACACTATTCTACCTCCTATGATAAATCCCTTTATCTACACTTTTAGAAATAGAGAGTTAAAAAAAAATTCCATGAGGAAGATGTAGAGTAGAACTGCCATTTCCTTTGCAAAATAAACAATCAAAAGGAAATTTTCTCATTTGATATATTTGTTTAAAAAGATCAAAGTTGATTCACTTTTATGTTATATAGAACACATACTCGACTAGGAACAGGCAAAGTATCAAGATGTTGTTGAGATTTGAAACATTGCCATATTATCTCTTCGAAAAAGAATGTCATTTCAACAACCCACTACTTACTTTTGGACAGAATGATGGAAATTTTTTTAGCTTTCTAACTGCCTTATTAAATCCATTGATTTACACATTTAGAAATACAGAAAGTGGGGAGCAAAACGGTGATTAATACTGAAAAATAAATACTTTTAGGAAATTTCAAAAAGATAAATTTGCTATCTCATCTTGACTTGACTATAATGTACACTCTCAAAACATACTCCAGCGGGGGAGGAGCCAAGATAGTGGAGTAGAAAGGGGGAGGAGGCAAGATGGCAGTGTAGAAAGATTCACATATACTAGCTCTGAACCCACGGCCCATAAATTACCTGTAAAGAGGAGCTCCCAACAAATTCTGGAGCAGTGGAAGCTGCACAACAATGGAGTGGAGGAGATTTCTTTTCCAAAGAGTCCTAAAAAACCAACACCAAAGGTCCTTCGCACACCAGACCATAGCTGAGTCCAGCCCTGCCTTGGCCACACAGCACAGACAGGGCCAGATCCGAGCCGGCTTCTGGGATGGAATCTCCAGCAGCCGTGCAGGTCCATCCAGCCCCAGACGCCAAAGGTTAGTGAGAGAGCCTGTCTGGCTCCCTAACAGGGGAGCGGGGTGTCCCCATGGCTCAGGCCCCCTCAGGAGGCAGCAACAGAGGAAGGAGTGGATAGGAGTTCCCAAAAAGGGCAGGAGGTCGGATCCATTGTTGAAGTTCTCCTCATAAAAACCTTGAGGGAACTGAACCCCATGTGGCAGCCCTACCCATACCTGAGCACTTGAATTTATCTCACACTGAATAGCAGCCCTGCTTCCGCTGAAAGCTCTGAGGTTGGAAAGCAGTATTTGAATCTCAGACCCGAAGCACATAGCTGGGCAGATCTAGAGGCAAGGTAGGTGTGGAAAGGAATCTCAGAAGTCAAGTAATTGGCTGGGAAAACGTCCAGAAAAGAGAAAAAATAAGACCATAGAAGGTTTCTTACTTGGTGAAAAGATATTGCCTCCTTTCCTTTCTGATGAGGAAGAACAACGCTTGCCATCAGGAAAAGACACCCAAGTCAAGGTCTCTCTATCCCAAACATCTGAAATAAATATTCAATGGGTTCAAGCCATGGAAGTACTCAAAAAGGATTTTGAAAATCAAGTTAGACAGGTAGAGGAAAAACTGGGAAGATAAATGAGAGAGATGTAAAAAAGCATGAAAAACGGGTCAATGCCATGGAAAGGAGACCCCCAAAATGTGGAAGAAAATAACACCTTGAAAAATAAGCTAACTCAATTGGCAAAAGACGTTCAAAAAGCCAATGAGGAGAACAATGCTTTCAAAAGCAGAATTAGCCAAATCGAAAAGGAGGTTCAAAATCTCACTGAAGAAAATAGTTCTCTCAAAATTAGAATGGAAGAGATGGAGGCTAATGACATTCTGAGAAACTAAGAAATCACAAAGCAAAACCAAAAGAATGAAAAAATAGAACATAATGTGAACTATCTCATTGGAAAAACAGCTGACCTGGAAAATAGATCCAGGAGAGACAATTTAAAAATTTTGGTACCACCTGAAAGCCATGATCAAAAAGAGACCCTGGATATCACCTTTCATGAAATTTTAAAGGAAATCTGCCCTGATATTCTAGAACCAGAGGGCAAAATAATTATTCAAGGAATCCACAGATCACCCCCTGAAAGAGACCCAAAAAGAGAAACTCCTAGGAACATTGTGGCCAATTTCCAGAATTCCCAGCTCAAGGATAAAATATTGCAAGCAGCTTGAAAGAAACAATTCCAGTATTGTGGAAATAAAATCAGGATTACACAAGATCTAGCACCTTCTACATTAAAGGATAGAATTGCATGGAATATGATATTCCAGAAGTCAAAGGAACTAGGACTAAAACCAAGAATCACCTACTCAGCAAAACTGAGTATAATACTTCACGGGAAAAAAAATGGTCCTTCAATGAAATAGATGACTTTCAAGCATTCTTGATGAGAAAACCAAAGGTGAAAAGAAAATTTGGCTTTTAAGCACAAGAATGAGAAGTAGCATTAAAAAGTAATCAGCAAAGAGAAGTCATAAGGGACTTACTAAAGTTGGACTGCTTACATTCCTACATGGAAAGATAATACTTTTAACTCTTGAAACTTTTCAGTATCTGATCAGTTGGTGGGAATACACACACACACACACACACACACACACAGGCACGCATGCATGCACACATGCGCACACACGCACAAGCACGCAGACACACACACATACACACATGAACACACTGAGAGACAGAGAGCACAGAGTGAATTGAGTAGGATGGGATCATATCTTTAAAAAAATGAACTTAAACGGTGAGAGAGAAATGTATTGGGAGGAGAGAAGGTGAAATGGAATGTGGCAAGTTATCTCTCATAGAAGAGGCAGGCAGTAGAATTTTTAGTGGAGGGAAAAAGAGAAGAGTTGAGAGAAAATCATGAAGCTTACTCTCATCACATTCGACTAATTGAAGGAATAAAATCACTCATTTTGGTATGAAAACTTATTTTACAATACAGGAAAGAGGTGGAGAAGGGGATAAGCAGGTTGGCGGGCATGATGGAAGGGAGGGCAGTGGGAAGAGGGAGCAATTTGAAGTCAACACTCGGGGAGGGATAGGATCAAAAGAAAGAATAGAAGCAATGCGGGGCAGGATAGGATGGAAAGAAATACAATTAGTCTTACACCACACGACTATTATTGAAGCCATTTGCAAAACTACGCAGATATGGCCTATATTGAATTTCCTGCCTTCCCAAAGGGAATGGGTGGAGAGGGAGGGAGGGGGAGAAGTTGAAACTCAAAGTTTTAGGAACAACTGTTGAGTATTCTTCTTGCTGCTAGGAAATAAAAAATACAGGTAATGGAGAATAGAAAGTTATCAGGCCCTACAGGACAAAAGAGAAGATGGGGACAAGGGAAGGGGGTTATGATAGAAGAGAGGGCAGATTGGTGATAGGCGAAATTAGAATGTTCGATGCATTGGGGTTGGGAGAGGGGGGAAATGGAGAAAAAATTTGGTACCCAAAATTTTGTGAAAATGAATGTAAAAAGTTAAATAAATAAATTTATTACTAAAAAATACTCCAGCGACTATAATAGCAAGGTTAAATATCTTGCTGATGAAAATTAATTAACACTATTTTTTTTCGAAATTTTCACTGGATATATGTTTAGAATTATAGGCAGCCAAAAAGAACCACAATGTCTTAACACATACAACAGTGATAGAGATAAATCAGGAACTAGATAGATAGGTAGAATAATTGACTTTCCTCTTAGTATTTTCAATATCACTTACAAGTCCAACGTTTCTCTAACAGTGGTTAATGCAGATCCTGCTCACTTTTTTCCCCAAAATAAACCTAAATCTATTCGAGGTGTGGGTGTGTGTGTGTGTGTGTGTGTGAGAGAGAGAGAGAGAGAGAGAGAGAGAGAGAGAGAGAGAGAGAGAGAGAGAGAGAGAGAGAGAGAGAGACAGAGAGACAGAGAGACAGAGAGACAGAGAGAGACAGAGACAGAGAAACAGAGAGACAGAGAGAGACAGAGACAGAGAGATAGAGAGGGACAGAGAGAGACAGAGAGTTAAGAAGATGAAATTAAATTAAATTTAAAAAAACTGAGACTGGACAGTTCATTAGGAAAGGGAGAACGTCAATAGGAAGAATGAGATTAGACAAAACAGAACAATACAACAAAAAAGTAATCAAAAACAAAAAACTATATGTGAAAATTTTATATGCTAATTTGTTGTAGGAAAATGAAACAGTGCATCGAGTACGTGTACGAGGATTCAAAAACTGGGATGATATGCATTCTGCCTCTGTCACTTAATAATCATGTGCCCCTATCTATTCCAGCATTCTATCAGGTAATGACAAAATGTTGGCTTGCCATGAAGTGGAAAATGGTAGTTTTCATTGATGAATGACAGAGGAAAAGCCCTCAAAAATTCTACTGGCTTGGTACTGACAGATTATTAAACAGGAAATTCGATGCTTAGTACTTTTTCCCGTATTCAAGAGACAAAACTCAGGGTGAGAAAATTAAGAGGAATGTATTTTTAAAAAATCGAGGCAGACAAGTGTTGGTAGACTGGTCGTGAGGGCCCAGTATTCTGCTTAGATTTCAAAGCCTTCCATACTCTCTCTTCCTAACTTAACTAGATAGATGATAGATAGATAAACAGCTTATAGATAGATATAATGGACAAATATATAAAGCAATTATTTTGAAGTCACTAAATATCAAACACTGTGTAAAGTGGTAGAAACATTATTGCAAATCCAGAAGTTAATTTTTACCCTCATGGCAATTGTATTTTATTGATGACTGAAAATACATAACGGGGAAGAGGAACGGCATTTTAGTATGCTGGAGGAACGGTGAGGAGATATTGTATAGTGACTTGAAAACTTGATTCTTGGTAAGTTAATTCAAAATGTCACCAAGAAGGGTGTGGGCTTCTGAGAGCCAAGTCTGACGTTAAAGAAGGGGAATGACCCCTAATCATTATGTGTTACTCTCTATTTCTCACTCAAAGGACAAGTCAGTATGGTCTTCTGGTTGTACTTCAACATACCAATCTACAATTACAATGAGCCAAGAAAATTTCATAAGATCCAAGATGAAAAATGCTATCATCTACCAAAGAAAAAGATCTGAAGAACCGTAAGTGAAGGTTGAAACTTATTTTTCTCACTTTCTTTATTTTTCTTGCCTTTTTCTCTATAAAACTAAAATGTAAATATATTTTTCATCACTTCACACTTCATATTTTCACAAGTAATACGCTATGGCTTGCCTTCTCAGGATGTTGGAGAAGGGTTGGAAGCAGGGAAAGAATATAGAACACAAAATTTTTAAAAAGAGTGTTAAAATAAATAATGTCATTAGTTTTTTGAATTCCTAAAAATTAAAAAGTCACTGAAATCTGAAGATTTCATCCTCCAGTAAGATAATTTCTAGTTAAATACATGAAAGATCTCAAAGTAATTATATGTACCAAAATGCTGGTAGCAACATTTATTTGACTGTACTAATGAAACTGAAACATAAGAGTTACTATTCCCTTGGGGAAGTGGGAAGAACTTATTGTATATAAAATAATACAATATTATTAATCCGTAAGAAATGAGATATATTATCATGTAGATAATTTAAATATGACTTACATAACTCATACACAGTAAAATAGTCAGAAAAAAAGGTAAATGATTACATATTGACAAAATAAAGAAAAAAATTGGTTTTAATTGCAATAGCATTATTTGCTTTCTTTACTTCAAACTCATCGATTGGGACACAAAAAAGAAAACACAAAGGATTTTGCAACAAATATGTATAATGAAAGAAAACATGTTTCTGTATTGGAAATATATTCAATTATCCATCTCTTTCAAAATCTTTAATCCATCACTTCTTCGTTACAAGGTGGATAGCATGTATGGTCTTCCATTCTTTGAAATCAAGGTAGGGGTCTGTGTTGATTGTTGCTCTAAATTTTTCATGTATAGTTTTTATTGTGTAAATTATTCTTCAGAACCACGTCATGTTCCATCAATTCGTGGAAGTAATCCCAGGTTTCTCTGTTGGTCAATCAACCAGTATGTGTTACGGACCTGTTATGTAGACACTAGCCAGGCACTGGGGAATCAAAGACTGTCAAAAGGCATACCCTGGGCTCTTTAAGGAGCTCACCATTTAATGAAGGAGACCCCATGCAAAAAAAAAAAAAAAAACAAAAGCAAAAACAAAAACAAAAAACAAAACTATGTACAAACAGCAGACAACCTGCATAAACCGGAGATAATCGATAGATGCACAACACTAGCATTGCAGGGAAACGCGAAAGGCTTCTTGGAACAAAAGGAGATTAGTTGGAACATGAAGGGAGTCAATATGAGATAAGGAAGAGAAACCTTGGATTTTGGTGTCCCTAACACCTTGTTTTAAGAGTATCTACTCTCCCCCTTTTGATTGGTACCTCCTTTAAGATAGGAGCTATAGTTTTGTATCCTCATTGTAACAAAACCTGGAATATAGTGAGCACTTAAAAATATCTACTGACTAGTTACTTGCTAAAGGGAAATTAATGTTCAGATTTGTCAATCTGTCTACTGTCTATTTACTACATATTCTTTTATTTATCTACCATCTACTATCATTATCCGGCTACCTAGCTCTCTTCCTACCATCTTGTATCTTCACCTACCTTTCTGTATGTCTATCAAACATATATTTCTGTCTGTATACATACAACTACCTATCATTTATCTATTTCTACCATTTATCTTCTTCACGTCTGTCTATCTGTCCTTCTGTCTGTCTATATAAATAACTATCTATCTATCATTCCATGAGTGCATATGCATGTATATATACACACATATGTATAGCGCTCATAGACATATATGCACTCATGTGTATATTTGTGTGTATATACATGTTTGTACATATTTGTATGTAAACACATATGTATATGTATGTGTATGCATACATGTGCATATATTTGTGTATATATACATATGTATGTATATATGTGTAAGCGCACAATTTACTTATCTCTATATATGCTTTATAACTCAGGTAGAAAAGAAGAGATGGTTTTCTCTTTTGCTATGGTATACTACATTGCCTGACATTCTATGATTTTAATAAATGTTTTCAGACTTTCAAACTTACCTCTGAACATCTTTGGGTTAATCAAAAGACACCTTCCAGGTCATTTGTGATTAGAAATTTTTGTCAGAAACAATGTGATAAACGAAATTTTTTTTTAACTTTCATAGATGGTAGAAAAAAAAATTTATTTCCTTTATAATTAACTTAGCTAGTAATTAAGCCAAAGCCTGACATTCAGGCAGTCTGGAACTAATTGGCTAGGGAAGTTTGCTCCTTCACTGACCAAAGTCGAATGAGCTAAAGGCGCCAACTATCCCACAGAGGGTGACCTCTTATTGCCCTGAGGACAGAATCAGTTCTCTAAGTTTCTGAACTTTAATACAATATCTATAAGTATCTGTGTGACTAAGAAAGACTATCCTTTACGTGTTCACTGTGAATCAGAGTATAGGTCAGAGATAGTAGATCTCTGACCTTTATTGTAATAGAAAAGGGAAAAATATTCTTAATGAAATTTTAACAACATCTCCTTTACTCTGTCAAAGGTAGGTACCTCATGTAATATCACTTCTCGGTCTTCAGGAAAGAGATGTAATGAGATGATAGTCCAAGGAATATCATACATTTCCAACTTGTTTAAAAAATGGTCACTATTGTTTAACTTTGTTTTTTCCTTTTTGAGAGAACTGGAGGGCTGGTGCTGGAATTTTGTTAGAATAGTGAATATTTTTAGGAGATTTTCCCCTGTGGCACAAACCACCAGCTTTTCTGTAATGTACAATCTTACAGAATTTCATCTGGAACTAAAGCACCACATAACCAGACTTTCTAGGATCATACTAGCATGTAACAGGGCAGAATTCACCACACCAAGGTGCGGTTTTAGCTGATGTTACATCAATTTCATTCAGATGTGACAGTATTTTCCTTGGTGCTAGAACATGGTGGGACCTTAATAAATGCTTATTAAATTCATTGTATCTTCCAAACACAGAGGATGAAAGATGATGTTTGGAAGTGAAACCGCATCTGAGGAGACAAGAACGGGAAAGGTAAAAGTAGAAGGTAAATGACATACATAAGGTAATAACTAGCAAGATCAATTTAAGGTTTACGGCACTTTAAATATATTTTTACACTTCAAGTTGTGAACAATCTGTTTCTATTCTGTATCCGCATTGACCTTCATGGCATACTGGATCTTTCAGAAGAAACAAGTAAAATTAAACCCAGGTTGTAAATATTACATTGGTAGAAGCCTCTCCAAAACTTCAGAATACATAGTTGTAAAATCACTAAAACGTCTTCAGGTTCCAGTTAAGAAAATTAAAGAAAAGTGAGTTGTTCTCCAATGGTTTTGGTAAACTTTGGAGTTTTATTCATGGTTTACCTTCTTTGTTTTGGCATTTAAGAAAATGAGATCAATAAATGGAATATAATTATAAGTTAAAGATTATCTGGTATCCAAGGTGTAGTGTTGTTCAGAGTAATGGATTTGAAAATAGAAAGAAAATTAATCCCAACTCTTCACCTCTGACACCTGTATGACCTTGGGGGATTCACTTAGCTTTTCTAGGGCTAAATTTCTTCATACCTAAAGTGAAGAATTGGGATAAAATGTCCTAGTGTTCAGCTATGAATTCTTGATCGGGAATATATAACCACACTCATATATTGGTTGGTGTGTAAAAGACAAAGAGAGATGTGATGAATCAGTGAATATTGTCCTATGATCTATTTGTCTTTTTATTTTCATTCTGATTCTCTTCTTTCTTCCCTAATCCCCTCTAATTATCCCTAAATTCATTTAATCGGGTCCTCTATCAATATCCAGTTAGCACCTTTCCATAACTATTCTTCTTTTCTAATAATAGTAAAAGACAATATTTATAACATACTTTAAATATTAATGTACATTACGATGCATGTCACCTTATTTGATCTTCAAAAACAAGAAGCTAGTTGCTATTATTACCTCCATTTTGCTGATAAGCAAACTAAGACTGTTTGAATTTATTACAGTCATACAGCTAACAATTTTCTGAGGTGGATTTTAAACTCATGTCTTCCTGATTCCAAGTCAAACACTATCCACAGAGCAACCACCATAAACTACTCTATGTCCCACCAGTCAACACTCTCTCTATGGTTACTTAACAATTCTACAAAACACTCTAGATGAAATGATGATTACAGGGCAAGATATGTGATATCAGTTGCATGACAAGACTTTAAATTCTGGAATGATTTTTATACCAGCCTAAATTATTTAGGATTCTTAGTCACCAAACGAAGGCAAGGAATACTGAGACTATTTGATCAGGGAAATGACAATGCCAAAGCAATGACTACAGAAGACTAATCAAAGTTCTTAAACGTCTCTGAGTTATTTGACTAGATGGAATAATTATTTCCTTCTGTATTAATTTAATTTACACTGCAGATGTAGATATGACATTATTCTCTACTTTTTTATACATCATTGGCCTCCCATATCTTTTGCGAGTTAAGTAGATCACTTCTATTTATTGACATTTTTATGCATAGATGGGGAAAATATTTTTCTTAAGTTTTGCTAAAATTACTTAAAAGAAAAACATATCTTTTTGTATTAGGCAATGAACCATAGAGATAAGAATCTCTTTGGGATTTTTCCAGGAAAACAGGAGAAAGTAAAGTGATGGAAGGAAGAAGGAAGGAATAAAACTTAAAGTGGGTTAAAGCAGTTGTCAGGGAACAGTCTGGACTATTTGACTTTGTCATCCAATTGCTATCATCACCATTGCTAGTTATTGTCTAATCAGCTTTCTATAAACTATTTCCAGGTTTTCAGCAAGCTTTTATTCACTTGTTTGTGAATTTTATACATAATTATATTAAAATATGCTACATTTTCATTTCTACTAGATTAAAAATAGATACTTCACTGTAGAAAAAACAATATCAAATCACTTAAGACTGAAGTCTAGGGATGAAAAGATTATTTATTCTTCAGATCTCAAGTAATAAATCTACTGAGCTATGTCGCCTCATTTTGTAATGTGATCTTCAGATGTTTTACTTTCCCAACTAAAATCTAAACACATAAATGTAACTCTAAGGATTGTAGTACTTTTCATGCGTCACTTGAAGCACTTTCATGACAATTAATAGGTAAAGGTAAAGTTACTTGAGGGGGTACTTTAGTATGAAGCCATCATTTCATACAAAATAAAGTAGCTTCTATCATTCATGAGGTCATTTGTGTGCATGTTGTTAAAGTCTCACAAAAGGTGTCAACTAGTATTGGACCCTTCCCTAATACTATTTATCATTCATTTGTTAGCACTCCATTAATCATTATTGAAAAAAAAAAACGTATTGATGTATTTCAAGCACTTATTTTCCCATCAGGGGTCAATTATCTTTAGACATTTTGAAGGAAGGTGGGAATGATTCAGGGACTAAAGGCAAACCAAAATCAATTTATAATAACCTTAATTTTAATGGAATTTAAATAAATATTGTAATGTGCCACAACTCATAGATTGGTAGTTTTTTTCTGGGACAGAATTTTGATTGAGTAGAATAGGGTCTAAGCCTGACTCACAAGTGTGTAGTTAGAATATAGGGATCCATAGATCGATGGGACTGACCTGATTCTCTGTTAACAGAAGGGAATGTCAGATTGTAGAGTATGAAATTCAGGGTGAAATAGGTGGGATACAATCACTGTTACAACCTCAGACAGACAGATGCACACAGAGAGTGAGAGACAGAGACAGAGAGAAAAAGGACATATGAAAAGGAGGGCTAAAATTGTGAGTAGGACTGTGCTGACAGGGTACAATTTCAGTGGCTCCAGAAAAGTATTGCGGTATCCCTCCTTCATTTGCCACATTGTCAGGGACACATCTGAGATAGTTCTCTAAGAGTTGGACAATCTATAACTGATTACCTCATTCATGTCTTTTAAGAAGTAATAGGGAATCCCACTCTACATATTTCCAGTTATTTATTGTCAATGTATATGTATTTATCCATAATCTTCTTCAACAAATATTTTGTTCTTCATTTAAGAGAATGGAGGAGGGTAAGTGGAGAGGCAGAAATCTCTCAAGTTAATAAAGAAAGAAAGAGAGAAAGGAAGGAAGGAAGAAACAAATAAAGAGAAAGAAAGAAAGGGCAAAAGGGAAGAAAGGACAGAAAGGAAGGGAAGCAAAGGGAAGGGACAGAAGGGGAGGGAAGGGAAAGGGGAAAATGCAAATAAAAAAATAAAAGAAGAGGAAAGAGCTTTCCTAGGATATGCACTGTGCACACATAATGGTTTTAGATTTGTTTATATTTAATAATTAGATGCTGAAGTAGCCAAATGGCTGGACGTAGCATGAAGAAGACTTGAGTTCAAATCCAAACTCAGACAATAATCAAATACGTTCCCTTAGAAACTCACTTAACTTATTTCAACATCATTCCATTTATCTGTAAAATGGCGATAACACTAGTATCAGTCTTTTTGGGTCATTATGTAGATAAAATTAAATAATTTAAAAATACTTTGAAAAACTTAAAGCACTATACAAATTTTACTTATTCTTATTAGTAATATTAATTTGTGAACATATAATAGGCTCTCAAAAATACCTCTCTGGGTCATAATCGATAGATTTAAATAAGTGTACTTTTTGATGTTTTCCTTTTTACTCATTCCCCACTATTTTCAGACAAATAACCATGATTCCTATTTAGCATACTGATTAATAATTATAAAGTAATGACCAAAATATTTTCATCCTCAGAAATCAATATCTGACCTTTTTCTATCTAGAAATAATGACTTCAAATCTCATGTTATATACTTGTTATTTGTGATACAATAAAATCGAATATCTACCATATTCTTCAGTTGCCTTGTTTGCAAACTAAGGATAACACCTGTATTCTTAAATGCTGGAAATTTTATCTTGTTAATTCTGTAAAAAAATTTACAATTAGAAAACTGGGCATTTAAGTACTATTTAAAAAGTAAATATGATTATGAGTTTGAAGTCAGAAAGAGTCAAAGTCCAATTAAGCCCATGGTGCTCAATGACTGTGTGTCACTGTGAAAATCGTTCATCCACTTGCTTAGTTTGCACAGCTGTAAAATGGGGAAAATAATAGCACCTGCCTTCTAGTGCGCATCAAATTAGATACTAAACTTCCCAGTGCTGAATCAATGTTTATTTTTCTTTCTCTTTTAATCACCGGATGAGAAAATTCAATCAATTAAATGACAGTTTATATGCTGGAATTTCGAGTGCTGATCAAATATTGACCTTGCTGTTGTACAATGGGAGTTTGGACCTCAGGATAGAATAAACTCGTACCAATAACTTTCCTTGTATGATTTTTTCTCAATTATAAAATGACTGTTTTGGATTAGGGAATCTCTAAGTTATTGCCTGATTCTTAATTTATGATTGTCTGACTCAAACTCTAGTTTTGTGACCTTGTAATGAGGTAAAAGGAATAGTTTTCTCAACCAAAATCTTCTTACATCAACTTCAATTCCTGATTTGGTAAACCTAGTTGCCAGTTGCTGTTATACCTGTCTTCAGAAATTGTTTGGACTGGACAGTGACCAAATTGATAATAACATGATTTTGAAAGTTATTTAAATTCATTATTTAATTCGAGTCTCATAACAATGCTATCAGACACTGGACATATGTTTATGTATGATAGGTATGTTATCTTTGCATGTATTTGCCTATATCTGTGTTGCTTTGTATATTCTCCCTTTACCTCCTCTCCTCTCTTCCCTTCAGCTCTTCTTTATTCTCCTCTTACACCCTACACTTGCCTAAACTTATCTTTCACCTATTCCTTTAAAATCCTATTGATAAGACAAATATTCTTTAAGAACTTTTCAATATTTCAAGGATTGATTGAAAATATTTTGACTATAAATTGAACAGTGTCCATTGAGAAATTAAAATGACATTTTTAAAGAGAAATGAGAGCATTGGAAGAGTAATAAAAGTATTCTCTCCTTGTTTCAGAATTTAAAAAGGGAAAAAAAGGAAATATTGGATGGAAATTACAATAATTTTTAATACATTGTATTAACTAGTATCAATTTGAGTCCCCAGAGGCATTGTAGTGTGGTGGATTGAGTAGTAGACATGAAGAAAGGAAGAAATAGTAGCCGCTTATTATTTCCTCTAAAATTTATAATGTTTGTCACTTCAATGAGTCATGTAACCACTTGTAACTTTCCCTGCCCCAACGATAAATGGCAATATTCAAACCTGAAAAGGCTATCCCACATAATTTTAGAGGGGTCGTCTAACAATGTATAAATTGTTCTTTGGAATCATTACTTATATGACAATTATTTGTTCCATGTTGAAGAACTTTATGAGTGACATACATAAAGATATAGATATTAGTCATGATATTTGAAAATGGATTAGAAAACTAACATATTATATGATAGTCAGGATAGAAATTAACTTTGACTGGCTACTGTGATTGGCCCTGATGACATATAATTTTATTGGAGTGAATATAAAGTCCTATATTTTGTTTGAACCATTTAACAGAGCCAATATAAGATAAACAGCCATAGTCAGGCAATAATAAATATGAAATTGATCTAATGGCCAAAACCCAATCCCATCTGCATGATTTTGGGTAAGCGAAATTGTATCCTTGGATTTAAATTTTCTTCTCTGAAAAAAATAAGGTGATTACTCTTGATAATCATTAATGTCTCTACTAGAACTTAATCAGTGATGTAAATGATATGCCATAACAGCAAACATTTTAATGGGACAGTAGAATGTGTTTGAGTCTAATAATTCAGTATAGGAGAGGTGATATTTCCAACGAATTCTTCTCTTGGTGACACACATATGGATTATTATGCTTAGTTTGGGTAACAAACTTAGAGAGGGATTCTGATGATTTCCAGTATATTCAGAGAAGTGGAACCACAAAAGTAATCCTTTGAAAATTGTGCCATGGAAAATAGAAAGCTTATAGAGAATAAGAGAGTAATGATTGATTATTGATAAGGATGGCAGTCAAGAGGGAGAGAGGGGAAGGAAGAGGGAGAGAGAGGAGGGAGAAAGGAATGGAGGGAGAAAGAGGAGGGAGAAAGGAATGGAGGGAGAGAGAGATGAGAATTTTGAATGCTTGATCTCACAGGACTGAACAAGTAACAAATTTGTAGGTCAACAAGAAGTAACCAAGTCTCATATCAGGGAAAAAATTTCTAAAAACTTTGAACTACACTAAAAGATAGTAGAAACGAAAGGATATTTACTTTTGTATTGGTTATATTAATTTGGAGGTCGGATGAGTATTAATTGGGAAAGGTATAAAATGTATTCCTTTTTACGTAAGTGTGGGCAATGGGGAGCAGAGCCAAGATGGTGGGGTAGAAAGACAAACCTGTACAAGTTCCCCTACGTAGCCCCTAAAATACCTGTAAAAAATGACTGTAAACAAATTCTAGACCAGCAGAAGCCACAAAACGACAGAGTGAAAGAAATTTCCAGTCAAAGACAGCCTGTAAGTCCGAGAAGAAAAGTATGTGCAGCGTGGGTTCTGGAGCACAGCAGAGATAGGACCCGGAAGAGTCTTCAGGGAGCCACCAGCACTAGCAGTTTCCAAACTGCTCAATCCACAAACGCCACAGAAAACTCCAAAGGTCAATGAGAAAATTCCTTCACTCAGGAGAAGGGAACACCTTCCGGAACACCTGCAGCAGCCACTGCAGAGGCAACATCCATTTTTGCAGCACTTTGCCTAAAGCCCGAGGAGGAATTCAGCAGCTGATCTCAATCTCAGACCTGAGTACAGCCCTGGGGTGAAGAGGAGCACTGGTGAGTTGCAGCTGTAGGTGGTTGTGGAAGTGGAATTCTACTCTCAAATTACAGCCAGAAAAGTTTTTGGTTGCTGCCAGACCAGTTCCCAGACCAGGAGAGGAGTAACTCCTCTCCCTTGATTGTGCCACCTTAGAGAAACTGAGAAGTTACTGGTTGCAGAGTATGCCGCCCTCTTGAGAAACGACTCAAAAGTCAAGTACCTGTTTGGGAAAATTTCCAAAAAAAGGGAAAAAAATAAGACTACAGAGGGATACTTTGCTGGTGAACAGGTATTTTCTTCCATTCTTTCAGGTGAGGAAGGAAAATACATACCATAAGAGCAAATCAAGGCTTCTGCATCCAAAACTTCCAAAATAAATATGCAAGAGTCTCAGGCCATGGAAGAGCTCAAAAAGGATTTTGAAAATCAAGTAAGAGAGGTGGAAGAAAAATTGGTAGGAGAAATAAGACCAATGCAAGAAAATCATGAAAAGCGAGTCAAGAGTTTGCCAAAAGAGACCCAAAAATGCTGAAGAAAATACCAACTTTAAAAATAGGCTAACCAAATGGCGAAAGAGGTAGAAAAAGTCAATGAGGAGAAGAATGCTTACAAAGGCAGAAGTAGTCAAACGGAAAAGGAGGTTTTAAAGCTCACTGAAGAAAACAGTTCTTTAAAAATTGAAATGGAGCAGATAGATGCTAATGACTTTATGAGAAACAAAGAAATTATAAAACAAAAAGAATGAAAAAATAGAAGATAATGTGAAATATCTCATTGGAAAAAACAAGTGACCTGGAAAATAGGTACAGTAGAGACAATTTGAAAAGCATGGGACTACCTAAAAGCCATGATCAAAAAAGAAAAAGAGCCTACACATCATCTTTCATGAAATCAAAAGGGAAAACTGCCCTGATATTCCAGACCCATAGGACAAAATAAATACTGAAAGAATCCATCAATCACCTCCTGAAAGAGATCCAAAAAGAGAAACACCTGGCAATATTGTAGACAAATTGCATAATTACCAGGTCAAAGTAACAATATTGTAAGAAGTGCAAAGAAACTATTCGAGTATTGTGGAAATACATCAGGGTAACACAAGATCCACCAGCTTTTACGTTAAAGGATTGAAGGACTTGGAACATGATATTCTAAAAGTAAAAGGAATTAGGATTAAAACCAAGAATCACCCACCTAAAAAAACTGAATATAATACTCCTGGGGAAAAATGGTCATTCAATGAAATAGAGGACTTTCACGCGTTCTTGATGGAAAGTTCAGAGCTGGAAAGAAAATTTGATTTTCAAACATAAGAATCCAGAGAAACATGAAAAGGTAAAGAGGAAAGAGAAAACATAAGGGACTTTCTAAAGTTGAACTGTTCACATTCCTACATGGAAAGATAATATTTGTAAGTCTTGAGACTTTTCTCAGTATTTGGGTAGTTGAACAGATTATGCACACATGCACACTATATACATACATATATACAAACATACATATATATGAACTGCAGTGTGGGGAGAACGATAGGAAGGAGAGCAAACGGGAGGAGGGAGTAATTAGAAGGAAGCAATTAGAAGGAGGGATGAGGTCTAAAGAAAGAATAGAATAAATAGGGGAGAGGATAGGATTTAAGGAAATTTAGTTAGATTTACATAACATGACTATTATGAAAGTCTCTTGCAGAACCACACATATTGAATTGCTTGCATTCTCAGTGGGGATGGGTGGAGAGGGAGGAAGGGAGAGAAGTTGAAACACATAGTATTGGAAACGAATACTGAGAACTGATTTTTACATACAACTGTGAAATAAGAAGTACTAGTAATGGGGTATAGAAATCTATCTTGCCCTACAAGAAAAGAGAGAAGATAGGGCTTAGGGAAGGGAGGGGTGTGATAGAAGTTTGGATATATTGAGGGAAGGAGTAATCAGAATGCAAGGAGTTATGGGGTAGGGGGAGGGAAGAGATGGTGAGAAAATTTGCAACTCAAAGTTTGTAGAAATGAATGTTGCAAACTAAAAATAAATAAATAGACATTACAATTAAAAAATGAGTGGGCAGTGGCATCTTAGGTGTTCCTCCTTAAAATTTGTGATACTATGAAAGGAATTAACTGAAACAAAGCAATCTAGGTCTATAATGTGTTGACCAGATTATTACGTGTGCTGGGATATTATAGTAGGTATTCCCCAAGGGGTTAACGATAGAAAGGTAGGGAGGCAGTTTGATTTTTTTATATCACACACACATTAGAATATTAAAATAAAGTAAAATTATCAAATGCATTTTTGAACTCATAATTCTATCTCATGATGTTGATTTCAATCCACACACGGTTTTCCAGTCATGTCTTCCTGCAAGTTTATACATGGTGCTATACATGTGTCGCTGAACAGAGGACATTATTTCTCTCTCTCTCTCTCTCTCTCTCTCTCTCTCTCTCTCTCTCTCTCTCTCTCTCTCTCTCCTCTCTCACACACACACACACACACACACACACACACACACACACAAACGCCATAAGCAAGAAATATCTTAGATGAAGTGTAGCAGATAATAGGAATACTTTTGACTTAAAGCTCTCCTATCTACAATATTGAATTTAGGAATAATAGAAACTTGAGAGTCAAGCAGTATTTCTTTTACAGAGACTTTCCAAACTCTGCTCTGTTATTTTTTCTTTGTTCTTTCCTTATATTAACTAGTTCCCACCTGTGTCCTTGCCATTTGAGTTCTAAAAATGAGAAACAATGTGACTGAATTCATTCTGCTTGGACTGACTCAGGATCCAGAGAAGCGGAAAATAGTATTTGCCATTTTCTTCCTATTCTACACTGCCACTGTGGTGGGGAACCTTTTAATTGTTGTAACAATCAAGACAAGTCCCACACTTGGTTCGCCTATGTACTTTTTCTTAACCTACTTGTCGATCGCAGATACTTGTTTTTCTACCACCACAGCTCCCAAACTTATTGTGGACAACCTCTCTCAGAAGAGCACTATTTCCTTTAATGCGTGTATGACCCAGCTTTTTTCTATGCATTTCTTTGGCTGCATGGAGATATATGTCATCAATTTAATGGCTTATGACCGCTTTGTGGCCATCTGTAAACCTCTACACTACTCAGTCATCATGAACCACAGGGTATGTGGGATACTGATTCTATTTGCATGGATAGGGTCATTCCTGCATTCTATTGTCCAGATAATCCCTGTCTTGAATGTGCCCTTCTGTGGTCCCAATGTGATTGACCACTATTTCTGTGACTTGCAACCTTTGTTGCGACTAGGATGCACAGACATATATATATCAAATCTTTTAGTAGTCTCCAACAGTGGATCCATATGCTCAGTAAGCTTTGTTTTGCTAATGATATCCTACACACTTATTCTTTACTCCTTGCGAAACCATAGTGCAGAGGGGAAGCGCAAAGCCCTCTCCACTTGCAGCTCCCACATCTTTGTTGTCATCATATTCTTTGGTCCCTGCATATTCATTTACACTCGTCCCCCAACTACCTTCCCTCTTGATAAATTGGTGTCTGTGTTTTATACAATTATAACTCCATTCCTCAATCCTTTGATCTATACTCTGAGGAACTCAGAAGTAAAAAATTCCATGAAGAAGCTGTGGAGCACCCGAGTGACTTCTGGTGAAAAATAATGTGCTGAAACACATTACTTGTTTATTTTTTCATGAATGTTTCTTCCAAACTGGAAGTAGGAACATTAATATGTGATAATAGTTTTGGCAAAATCCAGGAGTTCTTAAATTGGGTTCCATTAATTTTCATAATATTTTGATAATGATACTGGATTAAAATTTTCTTTTCCCTTGAAATTCAATGTATTTTATGAATGTTATTCATTTTAGCATGGAAAATTTGAAAATGTCATTTGGTGTGGTTTTATCATTATTACACATAGCAAAGAAATCATTAATGTGGGGACTTTATTGCATCTCTTAAAGAGAACAAAAAGTAAGAGTAATGAAAGAGGAATTTTTGTAGCATAATGAAGGAAAGGATAGATATCAAATTCCAGCATTCCTTTTAATTTCTTCTGTGAATTTGGGGAAAATGAACTTTGACCATGTTTGTTTTGTCAACCACGAAATGAATGATTTGTATATAGCAGCTCTAGTCCAGGGATGGATCATCCGGTGCCTAGTGGTAACATATAGATCTTTATGCCCTTGGGTTTGACCTACTGACTGAGTCTAAGTTTTAGAGAACAAATTCTTTTATTAAGTTGATTTGTTCCGTGAATTTTTATTTCAGTCGAAGGGCCACACTTGAGGTCCTTACAAGGCCACATGTGGCCTAAACACCACAGACTCCCCATCACTGCCTGGGGCCTTTTAGACTTCTAAATTTGTGACCTTTTGAATATGGGATAGAAAAAAAGCAGAACTGAAAGAAAAAAAGTGGTTTGAGAATGAAAGAGGTATAATATCAAACTGAGAGAAATTTATCCTAAATATCAGCATCTACATTGCTAATTTTAATGCTGAACATTTTCCCTCTCAGAACTATACTACCAAAATTCATTTATCCACTTCATTTTACCTTTGTCCACGTTGAATATGCTGATGTTCATTCAAGCCTGATTGACAGTGAATTTGGGAGACATCTAATAGGTTTCATGCAATTTTTCAAAAACAGCCATGTAGAGGCTTTCCATCTCATCTTCACAATAACACACTTCTAAAAATATGTTTCATTAAACATGAAAAAAAAATGATTGGCATAAATTGTTGATGAACTCTTCATCCAGAGTGCTAAACATCTTATGTATATTCAATCACTGATATGTTTTAGTTGCAGGACCACGGCAAGCAAGTTACCTACTCTCACTTGCCTCAACTATTGTAATGTCTTTTTGTGAAGCCTTTGTACTTTATTTGTCTCTTTATCCTAATCCATTTTCTTCTGATCTTATTTAAAGTACTCTGCTTCATTTTTTCCCTCTGTTTCTTTAAGGTAAATGCTACTTAATGCTCCCTGACCTAACTTGCTTCTACATAATATGTGAATTGTTTCTTTCTGGCTTCTTGGTAGATATTATTTGTATCCTGCACACTCTGAAATTTGACTATTCTTTCTCTGTGAGATTTTATTTTAGAATATTCTTCAGGTAGTGATGACTCTATTCTTTCAGCTTCAATTTTATCTACAGTATCTGAAACGCAAGGCAATTTTCCATTATCTATTGAAATATGATGTCTCTGCAATTTTTTAACGTTGAATTTCAAGTACTACAATAATTCTTAATTATTTTCTCCTTCTACTTTCTAGCTGATATATTTTTTTTCTGATAGTATATTTTTCATTTCCCTTTTTTAATTGCTTCAAATTTATTTTATTGTTTCTTGTTGAATCATGATGTCATTATTTTGCACTTCTGGGTAATAACTTCTATGTAACTCTTTTCTTAATTGAAATATAATAATTCCATTTATATTTGGTCTATTCTGTTTTTTAAAGAATTCTTTTTTTCCAGTGTTTTTTGTTCCTCTTGTACCATTTAAATAATTCTATTTTTAAGGGGTTATTTTCTTCAGTATTTTTGAACATTTTTTGGGGAAGCCATTGATTCTGTTTCATAATTTATATTATTCCTTTCCTTTTAATATTTCCTTTACCACTCTTGTGTCTTTCTTTAATTCTTGTTGGGCTTGAGTTCAATTCGCATTTTTTTCTTTGAGACTTTGTTATAGATGTTTTCACATTAAAATGAGAAAAAATTAAGGAGATGAACAAAACTTTAGGCTATTTATATATGCTAGACTTCTGGAGGAAATAGAATGTGAATAGCAATTATTACTTGTCCTCAATTGTTTATGACATATCCACAAAAATAGACCACATATTATGGCATAAACCAACACTTAAAATGTAGAAAAGCAGAAAGCCTTTAAAAACACTATTTGAGCCAAAATTCAATAAAATTATATTCAAAAAATTATTATTAATGCATACATTAAAATTACCTGGAAACTACATTGTCTACTCCTGCGGAGTGAGGGAGTCAAACAAAAATTATAGAACCAATCAAAATTTCATTAAAGAAATGAAAACCTTGGAACAGCATTTCAAAACTTGTTGGATTCCTCCAAAGCAGTATGTGGAGAAAAGTTTATATCTCTAAATATCTACATGAATGAAAGTGAGAAAGAACCGATCAAAGAACTGTGCATGCAACTAAAACTTGATTAGATAAAAGAACAGATCATTGTTGAATATGATTTTAAAAAAGAAGAAAATAAAACCACCTGAATCAGAAGTGAAAAGGGGAATGCACCACAAATGTAAACTACATTAAACAATTAGTAGGAACTATTTTATTCACATTGATGATTGTCAAACTGCAATTTTAAATGAAATGGATGAAGTCACAGAAAATACGAATTTTTTAACTAATAGATGAGTAAATAGAATATGTTAATATCCCATTGTTAGAAAAATAAATCAAAGAATCCATAAATGTAATCCATAAGGGAAAAAATGTATCTCAGAAGCAAATGGATGTACAACGAGTTCTGTTAAATATTTAGGGAACATTTAATGCCAATATTATGCATAAAATTTGAAGAAATAGGTAGAAAAGGAATTCTATAAAATTCCTTTCATGATACAATTATAATTTTGATGCCTAAACTAAAGACATCAGAAACAAAACTATAAAACTACAGTACAATTTCTTTTAAAATATTGAAGCAAAATCATCAATACTTCTATATATTACCAACAAAACTTCATGGGAAGGAACAGAGCAAGCACTTGGACAAAATATTGAGCAATAGTGGTTATAATGGAAATTTTTGCTTCACTACTGATTTTTTAGGAAGATTTCAGGAAGGTTTATTCCTGTTATAGATAATATTTGCTCTTGGACTTTGATATATGTTACTTATCATCATAAGAAAGATTCCATGCATTCCTATTTTTTCTACTTTCATATTATTTTCAACAGACGGTCATCAATCAGTGTTAGGTCATTGACCATTCAAATCATGTTGAAGTCAATCCCTTTTTATATGAGTTTACAACTGAAGCAGAGGTTTTGAGGGCTGTTAGGCTCCTTTCATGTGTCGATGCGCCCGGTGCTGATTATATGCCAACAGATATTTACAAGGTAAGGAGACCAATGCTGATACAAAAGCTGACTGAAATTTTCCAGGTTACATTGAAAGAGAAGGTTATCCCTTAGGAGTTCAAAGATGCCTCCATTGTCCACCTCTATAAAGTTAAAGGGAATAGATTTTCCTGTGACAATTACAAGGGGGGTCTCTCTCTCTTAGTCATTGCTGGCAAGATTATTGCTAAAGTCCTCCTCAATACGTTGATCTTTCACCGGGAATCTCACTGGTAAAGCAACTGACCTGGAAAATAGATTCAGGAGTGACAACCTAAAAGCCATGATCAAAAAAAGAGCCTATACATCATCTTTCATGAAATTATCAAGGAAAACTGCCCTCATATTCTAGAACCAGAGGGTAAAATAAATATTGAAAGAATCCACTAATCACCTCCTAAAAGAGACTGGAAAAGAGAAACTCCTAGGAATATTGTAGCCATATTTCAGAGTCCCCAGGTAAAGGGGAAAATATTGCCAGCAGCTAGAAAGAAACAGTTCGAGTACTATGGAAATGCAATCAGAATAACACAACATCTGTATATTAAGGGATCAAAGGGTTTGGGACACGATATTCCAGAAGTCAAAGGAACTAGGTTTAAACCAAGAATCACCTACCCAGAATGATCATTCGATGATAGAGAGGGCTTTCAAGCATTCTTCATGAAAAGATCAGACCAGAACTGAATAGAAAATTTGACTTTCAAACACAAGAACCAAGAGAAGTATGAAAAGCTAAACAAGAAAGAGAAAACATAAAGGACTTTCTAAAAGTCCTTTCTAAAATTGAACTATTTACATTCCTACATGGAAAGGTAATATTTGTAACTCTTGATGCTTTCCTCAGTATTTAGGGAGTTGGAGGGATTAAACACACACACACACACACACACAGAGTACAGAGGTTGAGACGAATAAGAAGTGATGATGTCTAAAAATAAAGGGGTGAGAGTAATATAATGGGAGGAGGAAGGGAAAAAAGAAATGGTCAAAATTATCACTCCTAAAATAGGTAAGAAAAATCTTTTTCAATCACTGAGAAAAGGAAGAGTTGAGAGAGAAAAAGGGAAGCTTACTGTCTTCACAATTGGCTTCAGGAGAGAATAACATGCTCACTCAATTTGGTATTAAAATCTATCTTATCCTACAGGAAAATAGGGGAGAAAGGAGCAAGTGAGGTTAGGGAAATGACAGAAGGGAGGGCAAAGGGGAAAAGGGAGTAATTAGAATTAAACTCTTCTGGAGACAGACAAGGTCAAATGAGAGAAAGAATAAATGGAGTACAGGACAGGATGGAGGAAAATATAGTTACTCTTACACAGCATGAATATTATGGAAGTATTTTGCAAGACTGCACATATATAGCCTATATTGAATTGCTTGCTTTCTCAGTGGGAATGGGTGTGGAGGGAGGAAGGAAAAGAATTTGGAATTTAAACTTTTAGAAACGTAAGTTAGAAATTGTTTTTGCATATACCTGGGAAATAAGAAATACAGGTAATGAGGTATAGAAGTCTATCTTGTCCTTTAAGAAAAGAAAGAAGATTGGGATAAGGGAAGGGTAGGGTGTGATAGATGGGATGGCATATTGAGGGTAATATATGGTAATCAGAATGCAAAGCTTTATGGGGTGGGGGGGAGGGACAGAGATAAACAAATAAACCTTAAAAAAGACTATTTTATGGAGAACTTGCATGGGGCAAGCAATTACTTAGTAGTCAGAAGAAGTGATACAAGGGCACTCTCACGGTCTCTCTCAAGAACTTTGGATTTAATTGTAAAACATGGAAGTTACTGCCACAAGACCGCTCAGCATGGTGTGCCTAAATCATAAGGGTGTTGTGTTCTATGAGCAAAACAAAATTGAGAGAGCACAAAACAAAACATAGAATGGACAGATTTGGAGTATCATTCCCCCAAAATGACCCTATCTGGCCCAATCTGTGGTACAGCATTCTGAGCTCGTATTGGACTGATCAGTCACAGTCAGACAAACTGAAATTTCACTTTATCATGGTCATGTCCTTTTGGTCCTCTTCGAAAATGAAGAACAACAACCAACCATAAGGGGCGTTATATTTTATCAAAAGCTTTTTTTCCGAATTTATTGATATAATCATATAATATTTTGTGTTTTCTTCCTGATATCGTTAATTGTGCTAATTATTTTCCTACTATTGGACCAGTCCTCCATTCCTGACATAAATACGACATAGGCATGTTTTATAATGTTTTGTAATAGATCTCTTTAATCTCCTTGTTAGTCATTCATTTGTAATGTTTACATTACTAAAAATGCATGTGGATTTATTTCATAACGAGTAACTGTGCTTAAATTAGTTGTTTCAATGAGTACTGTAGTTGAATTTCTAGGGTATTCTAAGTATGTCATCGGGTATTCTGCAAAATGTGATAGTTTTTTTTTTTCCCTCATTGCCTACTTTTATTCTAGTAATTTTTCTTTCCCGTCATTTGTTTTGATATGCCCACAGAGACTAGGACAAAGTTTAGAAAGATCAACTCAATAGATGAAAAATTACCAACTGGGTCAGTCTCTATGACTTACATCTGAGTTTAAATGACAGATAGGATTGATATTTCAAACTTTACTTTCATCTCCTAATACAAAGCCTGAGAGTAGATTTTAAATAAATAATTACTGAATGTAAGGGATTTTTCACTTTTATATAGCCTTACACAAATATATCTCAACATATATCTATATCTATCTATCCATCCATCTATCTATCTATCTATCTATCTATCTATCTATCTATCTATCTATCTATCTATCTATCCATGTGTATACCTATATACATAAAGTTTTATAGATGGCCCAGTGCATTGAATCCAAGATTGAGAATCAGGAAGAATTAAATTCAAATTCCACCATGTTTGCTTCCTGTATATGACCATAGCAAACTTGGTGAAACTCTAAGTATCACATCTTCCAGTAATAAAATACTAGTAATCATGCCTCATAGATTAAATAGGATCAAAGAAGATATTAAATATTAAATGCTTTGAAAACCTATAAGCAACATATACCTTATGATAATAAGCCCCTACTGCTAGCAGGGCTGATGGCAGTTCTGTCAATATTATGTCATTTAAGCCTAAGTTAATCACTTAAGCAGAAGACTACAGAGACAAACGAGCGGATTTATGTGAAATATATGCTCCAGTTTGCCGAACAAGCAAAAAAAAAGTGAACCAATAATCTCCGTATCTTACTGGTTAATCTATTTTGTGAAAGCCTCACAAATAAAAATGGTTACTAAACATGTGGTTGATATATTAATCAAGGAGTAGAGCCATTTGAAAATGTGAAATGAATGAATCATGAGGAGTCAAATGTCCAAAACAAAGTTCAAAATAAATTTTATTTTTAAACCACTTCTTCTTAAAGGAAAATGATAAAAGTTGACATTTCCCTTTTTTGACACATAAAGAAAATCTTAGTTTGAGAATTCTTTTGCAACCCACAAAATGAGTTGCAGGAAACTGTGAGAAAAGATAGAAAGTTTCTATGTTCCACGGAGCTTGTATGGGGATACTCAAACCAGTGGGCAGGATTTTGATGGCTGTGCCTGCTATGTATTTGTTATTTGTTATTTTTATTTGTTTGTATTTGCTTTAAGTATTCTGCAATCACTTACATATAACTTAGATTTTCCCCATCCCTTCCCTTCCATCCCCCCTCAGTACCTGCTCTCTCCCGGAGAAGGTGTATAATTTTATATAGGTTCTACACATACATTCCTATTAAAAACATTTTCACCTTAGTTATGTTGCATAGAGGAATTAAAATGTATTGGTGAAATCATAAAAGAAACCAAAATTTCATACAGAAGGAAGTGATCTGCTACCTTCTGTGATCTAATTTCATAGTTCTTCCTCTGGATGCATAAGGCATTTTACCCTAACGGAACCCTGGGAATTTTTAAGTCCTTGCATTGCACTGAAGTTCTAAGTCTACAAGAAAAAATCCTCACACACTGTGATTGTTGCTGTGTACAAAGTTCTCCTTGCTCTTCACATTTAGCTCAGCGTAAGTTCATATAAGTTTTTCTAGTCCTCTATGAAGTCTTCCTGTTCATCAATTCTTATAGCAAAATAGTATTCCACTACGTTCATGTAACAAAATTTATTCAGCCATTCCCCAATTGATGGGCATCCCCTTGATTTCCAGTCTTTGGCCACCACAAAGAGTGCTGCTGTAATTACTTTTGTAGATATGGGACCATTTCCCACTTTTCTGATCTCTTAGGGACACAGTCCTAGAAGCAGTATTGCTGGGGTCAACGGGTAAACAAAATTTTGTAGCCCTTTGGTCATAGTTTCAAATTGATCTCCAGAATGATTTGACCAGCTTACAGCTCAACCAACGATGAATTACTGTTCCAACTCTCCCACCTCTTCTCCAACATTTGACATCATGTTGTTTTTCCATATTAGTCATTGTGCTAGGTGTGATGTGGCATCTGAGTTGTTCTGATTAGCATCTCTCTAATCACTAGTGTTTTAGAGCATTGTTTCATATGACTATAGATAGCATTTATTTCGTCCTCTGAAAACTGCCTTTCCATATCTTTGACCATTTATCAATTGGAGAATGACATGTATTCTTGTACAATCCACTCATTTCGCTATATATTTTAGAAATGAGACCTTTATCACAGACACTAGTTGAAAAAATTCTTTCCCAGTATTCTTCTTCCCTCCTAATCTTATTTGCGTTGGTTTGTGCAAAAACTTTTTAAATTACTGTAATCAAAATTACCATTTTATACTTCATCATATTGTCTATCACTTGATTCGTCAAAACTTCTTCCCCTCTCGAACAATCCGATGAATACATTGTTCCTTGATACACCAATTTTTCTGTAGTATCACTCTTTATACCAAGACCACGTACCCACTTGGACTTTACTCTTGTGTACAGTGTCAGGCATTGGTCTATTCTTAGTTTCTGCCACAGTGTTATCAAGTTTTCCCAACAATTTTTGTTGAGCAGGGAATTCTTATCTCAGAACCTGGGGTCCTTGGATTTTTCAAACAGTAGATTGCTATGTTCATTTATTACTGAATCTTGGGTAACTAACATATTCCACTCGTCTACTCTTCTGTTTCTTAACCAGTACAAAGTTATTTTGATAATTGGTGTTTTACAATACAATTTGAGATATGGTAGAGCTAGGCGACCTTCCCTAGCATTCCTTTTCATTAGTTACCATGACATTCTGGAAGTTCTGTTCTTGCAGGTGAATTTTGATATCATTTTTTTAGATCTAGAGAATAATTGTCTGATAGATTGATTGGTATGGCACTGAATAACTAAAGTAATTTAGGCAGAATTCTCATTTTTATTATGGTAACTTGACCCACCCACGAGCAACTGATGGTTTTCCACTTACTTAGATCTGATTTCATTTGTGTAAAAAGAGTATTGTAATTGTTATATATTCTCTGGGTTTGTTCTGGAGGGTAGTCTCCCAAATATTTTATAGTGTCTACTGTAACTTTAAATGGGATTTCTCTTTCTATCTCTTGCTGTTGAGCTTTGTTAATAACGTATAGAAATGCAAAAGATTTGTGTGTATTTATTTTGTAACTTGCAACGTTGCCCAAGAGTTGTTTATTATTTCAATAAGTTTTTTACCTAATTCTCTGGGATGTTCCAAGTATATCAACATATCATCTAAAAAGAGTTATAGCAGTATATTCTTTGCTTATTCTAGTACATTCAATTTCTTTTCCAATTACAGCTACTATGTCTAGTACCATATTGAATAATAGTGGTGATAATGGACACCCTTGTTTCACGCTTGACCTTATTGAAAATGCATGTTGCTTATCCTCATTCCCTGTAATACTTTATGAAGGTTTTAAGTAGGTATTGCTTATTGTTTTATGGAAACTTACATTTAGTCATATGTTTTACAGGGTTTTCAATAGGAATGGGGGTTGTGTTTTGTCAAAAGCTTTTTCTGAGTTTATTGAGGTAATTATTCGGTTTCTGTCAGTTTTCTTTTTGATATGATCATTAATGTTAGTAGTTTTCCTAAAATTGAACCAGTCCTGGATTCCTGGTGTAAATCCTACCTGATTATGTATTATTTTCATGATATGTTGATATGTTGCTCTATTCTTTTTGGTAATATTTTATTTAACGTTTTTTGCATCCATATTCATTAGAGAAATTGATGTATAATATTCTGTCTCTGTTTTGGCTCTGTTTTAGGCATCAAAACCATGTATATAATGTGTGTGTGTGTGTGTGTGTGTGTGTATAAAAATCTCATGAAATGATTTTGGGTGGACTCCTTCTTTCTCAATTATCCCAAGCAGTCTATAAAGTATTAGAATGAACTGTTCTTTGAATGTTTGAAAAAATTCACTTGTGAATCTGTCTGTCCCTGCAGACCTTTTCCTAGGGAGTTCATTGAAGGCTTGTTCAATTTTTTCTGTTGAGATATTGTTATTTAAGTATTAAAATTCCCCTTCTGTTAGTCTGGACAATTTATATATTTTAAAATAATCATCCATCTCATTTAAATTGTCGAATTTATGGACATACAGCTGAGCAAAATAATTTCTTATTATTGTATTAGTTTCCTCCTCATGGGAGATGAGTTCACCCTTTTCATTTCTGATATTGGTAATTTGGTTTTCTTCTTTCTTTTTTTAATTAAATTGACCAAAGGTTTATCAATTTTATTGTTTTTTTTTTTCATTAAACCAATTTCTAGTTTTATTTATTAGTTCAACAGTTTTCTTAATTTCAGTTTTATTAATCTATTCTTTGGTTTTCATTATTTCTAATTTGGTGTTTACTTTGAGATTTTCAGTTTCTACATTTTCGAGCTTTTTCAACCTGCATGCCCCATTTATTGACCTACTCTTTCTCTGTTTTATTCATGTAGGCGCTCAAATATATGATCTTCCCCTAGAAACTGCTTTTGCAGTATCCCACATGATTTGATTCGTTGTCTCACTGTTGTAATTCTCTTAAACACACTTGTTGATATTTTCTATAATTTGTTTTTTAACCCACTCCTTCTTTGGGTTTAGATTCTTTAGTTTCCAATTAGTTTTTGGTTTCTGTTTCCATGGCCTTTGATTACATGTAAGTTTTGTTGCATTGTGATCTGAGAAGGATGCATCGAATATCTCTGCCTTTTTGCACTATATTGTGAAGTTTATATGGCCTCGTACATGGTAAGTTTTTGTACATGAACCGTGTATTCCTGAGAAAATGGTATATTCCTTTCAATCCCCATTAAATTTTCTCCAGAAATCTATCATATCTACCATATCCACAGTTCTATTCACCTCCTCAACTTCTATCTTGTTTATTTTGAGATTAGATTTATCAACTTCAGAGAGGAGAAGGTTGAGTTCCACGAATACTGTAGTTTTGCGGTCTATTTCTTCCTATAACTCCCTTAAATTCTCCTATAAGATTTGGAATGCTATACCACTTGGAGCATTTATGTTTAATAATGAAATTGCTTCGTTGTCTCTGGTGACTTTTGCCAGGATATAGTTTCCTTTCGTACTCTTTTGTTTAGATCTATTTCTGCTTTTGTTTTATCTGATATTAGAATTTCTAGCCCTACTTTGCTTATATCAGCCTAAACCCTATATGTTCTGCTCCAGCCTTGTACCTTTATGCTATATGTATCCCCCAGTTTCAAATGTGCTTCTTGCGAACGACATATTGTTGGATAATGGTTTTTAACCCATTCTGGAATTCCTCTCCCTTTTGTAGGAGTGTTCATCCCATTCACATCCAGTTATGGTTACTATCAATTTCTTTCCCTATCCCATTTCCACCTTTTTGTGCTTTTATGTCTCCATTCTCCTCCACAATAGAGGTTTAATTTTTGACCACTGCCTCCACCAGTCTTCCCTCCCTTCGTTCTGCCTCCCTCTCTTTTAATCCCCTTTCTCTTACTTCTTTTTCCCTCCCTTTTCTCCTCCCCTCACTTTTCTTTCCCCCTTCCCCTCCTACTGCATATAAAGCTAACTGTATTTCTATGCCTGAGTAATTTTGTTGTACCCTCCTTGAATCCAATCAGATGCACACCTGCTGTCACTCAGCTCTGACTGGTCTCCTGCCCTGAGCTGCCACTCTGCTGGTCTGATTTGCTGCTGCTGGCTCAGGCCACCCAGGGCCTTTCTTGCTGGGCCATGCTGCTGTGCCGGGACGTGCTGAACTGTGTGCTTTGGGATCATCCCCGAAGAACAAATTCTTCCCGTCGACCTTCCAGTCTGTCCTGCTCTATGAATCTGCCAGTCTGTCACCTATTAGGTTCTTCACCTCAAAAATTTGGTCTTATTCTTTTTTCAGAGGTATCTGAAGGTGTTTGTCTAAGAGCTCAGGTGAGTAGTAGCTCTCACTCGGTCATCTTGGCTCGGCCCCCCCCATTAACTTTCTTTTATGATTTTTTTTTCAATTATAAAATGACTGTTTTTTTAATAGTTAACCTCTAATTTACTGCCTGTTTCTTAATTTATGATTGAGTAACTCAAACTGTAGTTTTGTCATTTACTTTGTAATAAAGTAAAGGAGAAAGTTTTCTTGACCCAAATCTTCTCACACTTACTTTAGTTCTCAATTTGGTAAGCTTAGAAGCCAGCTGCTATCATACCTGTCTCCAGAAATTGCACTGGAAAGTGTCTAAATTAATAACAACAGGTTTGTAAAAGTTATTTAGATGCATTGTTGTTTTGAATCTCCTCACAGTACTACAAATTAGACAGGAAAAATATGTTTATGTATGTTAGATAGGTTGTGTTTCCACGTATTTGTCTATAGGTGTGTGTTTCTGACTATATTCTCCCTTTATCTCTTCTCCTCTTCTCCTTTCATTTGCCCTATTCTTTCTTCTCCTTATCTTTCCCTTTTTGATTCAAAATTATATTGATATTGTCAACATTTATTAAGAAAATTTTCAAGAATTCTAGCATTGATTGAAAGAAATGTGGAATTGAGCGCATTTATACTTCACATTGATCATTGCGAAATAAAAATGACATTTTCAAAGATAAGTGAGATATTCTCTGTTTGTTTTAAAATTACAAAAGGACAAAAAATGAAATATTGGATGCGAATATAAATAATTAATGAATACATTGATTGCATTAAGTAGGATCTATTCGATTCCCTAGAGATATGGTAGTGTGATCGACTGAGTAGTAAACAAGGAGTAAGGAGAATATAGCAGCCCCTTATCACTTCCTCTGACATGTTATATTTTTGGCCTCCCATTATTCATGTAACCTTTTTCAACTTTCCCTGCCTCAACAATAAGGTGGGAATAATCCAACCTAAAAAGATTATCCCATACGATTGTATGGGATTCATATTTCAACGTATATATTGTTCTTTGGAGTAATTGGTTATATGTCAGGTATTATATTTTTTCCATGTTGATGATTTTTATGAATTAGGTAGATAAAGTCATAGATGTTAGATATCATGTTTGTAAATGGATGAGAAAACTAACATATTTTATGACAGTCAGGATACAAATTATCTTTGACAGGCGAGCATGATTGGCCCTGACTACATATCATTTTACAGGAGTGAATATGAAGTCCCACATTTTCTTTGAACGATTCAACAAAACCAATTTAAGATAAACAGCCATAGTCAGGCAATAACAAACGTGAAAATGATGTAGTGACCAAATTCCAAGCCTCACCTGGATGATTTTGGGCAAGTGAAATTGACTCCCCGAATTTTACTTTGCTTTCTTGAACAATAAGGTGATTGTTTTTGACAACCTTTACTGTATTCACTAGAACTAAATCCATGATGCATAATCTTGTATTATATTTGAGTCCTACTTTTAAGTATAAGAGAAGTGGTAAATTCAATGAATTGTTCCCTTGGTGACTCACATATAGATTATTATGCTAAGTCTCGGTTTAGAGAGGGACATTAATGCTCTCTAGCATATTCAGCAAAAAGGGAACGACTGGGAAAGCTTTTGAAAAAATGTGCCATGCAAAATAGAAAGAGAGAGACAGATAGAAAGATGGAGAGAGAGAGAGAGGGAGGGAGGGAGAGAGAAAGGGTGAGAGAGAAATCAGAATTTTAAATATGTGATCTCACAGGAGAGAAATAGTAACAATTTTTATAGGTTACTGAGAAGTAAATATAAATCTTTTATCAGGAGAAAAATCATCTAAATTCTTTGAACGACTCTAAAGTATATAGAATCACGAAGGAATTTTCTTTTGTATTGGGTATATTCACTTGGAGACTGGATGATTATTTATAAGGAAAGGAGGAAAACATATTACATTTTATAGAGGAGTGGGTAAAGACATTATATGAGTTCCTTTCAAAATTTGATATTCTATGAAAAGAATTACTGCATATGAAAAATCTTAGTCTATATTGTTTCTAGCACATTAGTATGTTTGTTGGGAGAATATAGTAACTATCCCCCAAGATGTTAACCATGGAACATTAGGTAGATTCTTTGAGTTTTTAAATTACACACACACACACACACACACACACACACACACACACACACATATGAATGGTAAAATAAAGTACAAATATAAAATGGATTAATGAACTCAAAATTCTATCCAATGATCCTGGTTTCAACCCATACATGATTATCAATTCATGTTTGTATGTGTGTGTGTGTGTGATTGCCCCGAGGACATTGTAACATCTCTCTCTCTCTCTCTCTCTCTCTCTCTCTCTCTCTCTCTCTCTCTCTCTTTCTCTCTCTCTCTCTCACACACACACACATACACATCTCATGAGCAATAATTGTAAAAGAGTATAGGAGTACTTTCGACTTAAAGCTCTTCTAAGACTTTGAAAATGGGAGTAATTGGAGCTTAACTATAGAAATTTAAGTAGTGATTCTTTTTTAGAGACCTTCCAAATTCCACTCAATTAATCCTTCTTTATACTTTTCTTATATTTACTAGTACTCACCTGTGTCCTTGTCACTTCAGTCCTAAAGATGAGAAACAATGTGACAGAATTCATTCTGCTTGGACTAACTCAAGACCAGAGAAGCAGAAAATAGTATTTGCCATCTTCTTAGTGTTCTACACTGCCACTCTAGTGAGGAAATCTATTAATTGTTGTGACAATCAAGATCAGTCACACACTTGTTTCGCCTATGAACTTTTTCTTAACCTACTTGTCCATTGCAGATTCTTGTTTCTCTACCACCACGGCTCCCAAAATGATTGTGGACAACCTCTCTCACAACAATACTATTTCCCTTGATGAGTGCCTGACCCAGCTATTTACCATGCATTTCTTTGGCTGCATGAAGGTATTTGTCCTCATTTTAATGGTCTATGACCACTTTGTGGCCATCTGTAAGCCTCTACACTACTCAGTCATCATGAACTGCAAGATATGTGGGATACAGATTATTTTGGCATGGAGAGGTTTATTTATGCATTCTATTGCCCAAATAATCCTTATCTTGAATGTTCCCTTCTGTGCTTCCAATGTGATTGACCACTATTTCTGTGACTTGCAACCTTTGTTGAGACTCGGATGCATGGACACATATGTATTAAACCTTTCAGTAGTCTCTAATAGTGAAGCCATATGCTCAGTAAGCTTTGATTTACTGATGATATCCTACACACTTATACTGCAATCCCTGAGAAATCTTAGTGCAGAAGGGAAGTGCAAACTCCTCCCCACCTGCAGCTCCCCCATCATTTTTGTCATCATATTCCTTGGTCCCTGCATACACACTCGACCCCGCAACCACCTTTCCTCTTGATAAGTTGGTGTCTGTATTTTATATCAGTTTAACTCCTTTTCTCAGTCTTTTGATCTATACTATAAGGATTGCAGAAATAAAAATGCCATGAAGAAATTATGGAGCACTCGAGTGACTTCAGGTGACAAATAGTGTGCTCACCAAATTATTTTTCTGTTTTTTCCATGTCCAAACTGGAAGAATTGAAATTGATATACAGTAATATTTGTGACAATAACCAGGAGTTCTTAACGTGGGATTCATGGATTTTAACAATATTTTGATAATGCTTTTTGAATAGAAATTTAATTTCCCTTGAAGTTCAAAGTGTTTTGTGCCTTTGAAAATGTTACTCATTTTAACATGTAAAATTTGAAAACGTAATTTACTTTGTTTTTATTATTATTTCCAATGGTAAAAAAAAATCTAATTCTAAAAAAAAAGGTTAATGTGGGGACTTTCCTTCATATCTTAAAGAGAACAAAAGTTAATATCATGAAAGAGGACTTTTTGTGGAATAATGAAGCAAATGCTAAATATCAAATCCCATCATTCCTTTTACTTTCTTGTGTGAATTATATTCTTGAGTATTTTTGAGGATTTTTTGACAAGGAGTTGATTCTGTTTCATATTTTTATTACTCTATCCCCCTTTTTGTTTCCTCCACCACTGCTATGGCTTTAATTCTGGTTTGGCGTGTGTCCAATTTGCATTTTTTTCTTCAAGACTCTCTTACAGGTGATTCAAATTACAATAAGAAAAAAAAAAAGGAGATGAAAAAAATTTTAGAAAATTTAGATACCCTAGACCTCTGGAGAAAGTTGAATGGAAATAGGAATTATAATTTCCGTCAAGTGTTTATGACATATTCACAAAATTTGATCATACATCATAGAATAACGTATCACGCAAAATGCAGAAAAAGTAAATATACCATTTTTGGTCCACAATTCAATGAAAATTGTATTCAATAAGTGATTATGAAGGCATAGGTTAATGGTTCATTGGATACTAAAACGTCTACTGCTAGAGATTGAGGAACTCAAAGAAAAATGATAGAACAAATCAAAATTTCATTTCAGATAATGAATACGAGACCACATTTAAAAATTTGTGGGATTCCTCCAAAGCAGTACTTGGAGAAAATACAAATCTATAAGTCTGTACGTTAATGAAAGTGAGAAAGAACCAATTGAAGTATTGTGCATGCAAAATAAAAATAAAATCAGAAAAAAAGAAGAAACTGTTGGTGAATTTCATTTTAAAAAGAAAAAATAAAAGTACGTGAATCAAAAATAAAAAGAGAAATTGATGACACATGTAGACGAAATTACACAATTAGTAGGAACTTTTTTTTCCACTTGGGTGGACATAAACTAAACTCTAAATCTGTCATTTTATATGAAATAGATGAACAGTCACAGAAAATATAAATTTCTCAACTTAGTAGATTAGAAAAAAAGAATATGTAAATATCACATTGTTTGAAAAATAAACTCAAAAGTCCATAATTGCACTCCATAAAGGAAAAATCTCAGAAGCAGGTAGATGTGCAGTGAGTTCTACTGAACTTTTAAGGAGCAATTAATGCCAATGTCATACATACAATTTAAAGAAATTCGTAAAAACGTAATTCTACCAAAAATTTTATAATATAAATATGGTTTTGATGCTGAAACTAAGGAGAACAAAAACAAAGTTATGAAACTATAGACAAATTTCTCTTCAAATATTGATGCAAAATCATCAGTATTACTATATATTACCAATAAAACTCAATGGGAAGGAATAGAACAAGGCCTTGTAACAATATTGAGTAACAGTGGTGATGATAAACATCGTTGCTTCACCTCTGATCTATTTAGGAAGGTTTATTCTGTTGTAGATAACAATTGCTCTCAGATTTTGATAGATGACACTTATCATATTAAGAAAGATTTTATTTATTCCTACTTGCTATAATAGGTGTTATATTTTATCATGTTTATTTCTGAATTTATCGATAAAATCATATAATTTTTGACGTTTTCCTATTGGTTAATTGTGCTCATTATTTTCCTAACATTGAAACAGACCTAAATTGCCTGGCAGAAATCTTACATGATCGTGGTGTATGATGTTTTTTAATAAATTTCTGTAATTTAATTTTCAGTAGTTCATGTATAACGTTTATGTCACTATTTTAATATATGTGAGTTTATTTTGTAACTTTTGACTCTGATAAAGCTGTTAATTGCATCAACCAACTCTGTAGTTCATTTTCTAGGATAGCGTATGTATATCTTATCATCTGCAAAGAGTGATAGCTTTTTCCTTCACTTCCTACTCTTATTCCTTCTATTTCTCTTTTCTCTCATTGGTATTGTTTTATTTTTCTTAATACAAATTTATTTATTTAACTTTTTACGTTCATTTTCACAAAATTTTGGGTTCCAAATTTTGTCCGCATTTATCCCCTCCCCCACCCCAATACACCGAAAATACTAATTTCCCCTATCACCAATCTGCCCTCTCTTCTATCATCCCTCCCTTCTCTTGTCCCATCTTCTCTGTTGTCCTGTAGGGACAGATGACTTTCTATTCCCCATTAACTGTATTTCTTATTTTCTAGTAGCAAGAAAAGTACTAAACAGTATTTCCAAAACTTTGAGTTCCACTACCCATCCCTCTTTCCCTACTCATTCCCTTTGGGAATGCAGGCAATTCAATATAGGCCATATCTGTGTAATTTTGCAAAGGACTTTGATAATAGTCGTGTTGTGTAAGACTAACTATATTCCCCTGCATCCTCTCCTGCTCTCATTGTTTCTATTCTGTCTTTTGATCCTGTCCCTCCCCGAGGGTTGACTTTACATTGCTCCCTCCTCCCATTGCCCTCCTTTCTATCATGCCCCCCACCCTTCTTATCTCCTTCTCCCCCACTTTCCTGTATTATAAGATAGGTTTTCAAACCAAAATGAGTGTGCATTTTATTCCTTCCTTAAGTCCAATGTGATAAGGGTAAACTTCATGTATTTTCTCAGCTCTCCCCTTTTTCCCTCCACTAAAAAGTCTCCTGTTGCCTCTTGAATGAGAGATAATTTATCCCATTCCATTTCACCCACTCTCCTCCCACTATATTTCTCACAGTTACCTTAATTTCTTTTAAGATATGGTCCCATCCTATTTCATTCACGCTTTGCTCTCTGTCTCTGTATGTGCGTGCATGTGTGTGCATGTGTGTGTGGTCCCATCAACTACCCAGATACTGAAAAGTTTTAAGACTTACAAATACTGTCTTTCCTGTGGGAATGTAAACAGTTCACCTTTAGCAAGTCCCTTACATCTTCTCTTTGCTGTTTACTTATTCATGCTTCTTCTCATTCTTGTGTTTGAAAGTCAAATTTTCTTTTCAGCTCTGGTCTTTTCATCAAGAATGCTTGAAAGTCCTCTGTTTCATTGAAGGTCCATATTTTCCCCTGAAGTATTATACTCAGTTTTGCTAGGTAGGTGATTCTTGGTTTTAGTCCTAGTTCGTTTGACTTCTGGAATATCCTATTCCATGCCCTTCGATCCCTTAATGTAGAAGCTTCTATATTTTGTGTTATCCTGATTGTATTTCCACAGTACTGGAATTGTTTCTTTCCAGCTGCTTGCAGTATTTTCTCCTTCAAATGGCTATTCTGAAATTTGGCCACAATGTTCCTAAGTGTTTCTATTTTTGTGTCTCTTTCAGGAGGTGATCGATGGTTTCCTTCAATAGTTAATTTTCCCTCCGGTTCTAGAATATCAGGGCAGTTTTCCTTAATACTTTCATGAAAGATGATATGTAGGATCTTTTTCTGGTCATGGCTTTCAGGTCATCCCATAATTTTTAAATTGTGTGTCCTGGATCTATTTTCCAGGTCAGTTGTTTTTCCAATGAGATATCTCACATTTTCCTCCACTTTTTCATTCTTTTGGTTTTGTTTGAAGATTTCTTGGTTTCTCATAAAGTCATTAACCTCCATCTGTTCCATTCTAATTTTGGGAGAACTATTTTCTTCAGTGAGCTTTTGAACCTCTTTTTCCATTTGGCTAATTCTGGTTTTGAAAGCATTCTTCTCCTCATTGGCTTTTTGAACCTCTTTTGTCAATTGAGTTAGCCTATTTTTCAAGGTGTTATTTTCTTCAGCATTTTCGTGGGTCTCCTTTAGCAAGGTATTGACCAGCTTTTCACGCTTTACTGCATCTGTCTCATTTCTCTTCCCAGTTTTTCCTCCACCTGTATAACTTGATTTTCAAAATCGTTTTTGAGTTCTTTCGTGGCCTGAGCCCATTGAATATCTCTTTCGGATGTTTGGGATACAGAGGCCTTGACTTCTATGTCTTTCCCTGATGGTATGTATTGTTCCTCCTCATCTGAAATGAAAGGAGGAAACATGTGTTCACCAAGTATGTAGCCTTCTATGATCTTATATTTTTTTTTCTCTTTTCTGGGCATTTTCTCAGCCAGTTACTTGACTTCTGAGATTGCTCTCCATCCCCGCCT
This sequence comes from Bettongia penicillata ogilbyi, assembly GCA_023548195.1. Classification (NCBI taxonomy): domain Eukaryota; kingdom Metazoa; phylum Chordata; class Mammalia; order Diprotodontia; family Potoroidae; genus Bettongia; species Bettongia penicillata. The sequence goes on from JAJHZJ010000598.1 coordinate 740,137, forward strand.
AGATCTGTCCAGCTAGTGCTTGGGGTCTCAGATTCAAATGCTGCTCCCCAGCACGAGGGCTTTCAGCAGCGGGCGAGGCTGCTATTCTGTGTGAGAGATTAAATTCAGGTTCTCAGGTGGGGGCAGGGCCACTTCCCAGGCTCAGTTCCCTCAGGGGTTTTATGAGGACATCTTCGGTAATGGATGTGAGGTTCTGCCTGCTCCGGGAGTCCTCGTCCATTGCTGCATCTGCCTCTGCCTCCCGAGGGGGCCTGAGTTATTGAGACACCCCACTCCCCTCTTGGCCAGTGCAGAAGTCTCTGTCACTGACCTGTAGCGCCTGTGGGTGGAGGGACCTTCTTGGTCCCTGGAGGTTCAGTCCCTGAAGCCTCCTCGTATCTGCTCCTCTCGGGACCCGCAGCCAAGGCAGGGGTGGGCTCCACTTTCCGGTGCGCAAATGACCTTTGGTGCCGGTTTTTCAGGGCTTTCTGGAACGGAAATCTCCTCCACTGCGTAGCTGCACAGGTTTCACTGCTCCAGAATTTGTGGGGAGTTCTTTTTGAAGGAAATTTATGGGTTGTGGTTTCGGAGCTAGCATACGGGAGTCGTTCTACTCCACCATCTTGGCTCCTCCCCTCTCATTGGTATTTTTAGCATTCCCAAAGAGACTAGGGCAAAGTTTAGAAAATTTAACTCAATAGGTCAATAAATGACCAGGTGGGTCATAGTCTCTATAACTTAAATTTGACATCTGTGTAAATGACACATAGTATTGGTATTTTAAACTTTATTTGTTCTTCTCCTAATACAAAACCTGATAGTTAGAAGTTTTTAAATGAATAATTGCTGAAAGAAAGTACGGATTTTTTACACATTTGTATAGGTGCCAGCAACTGGCAGATAGGAGGCGCAATGGTTGATAAAAAAGAAGGAGATAACAGCCACTGGGGTAGATGAGACGGTACCATCTGTACATGACTGGTACATGACTAATTTATTGATCTGAGGGTCCAGAATATACACTCTCTTTAGCAAGCAAGGTGATTCCCATGAGAACATTTTTAGTTTGCACCTTTTGCTTCCATACCTTAGTTCCTTCTAAGTAACAACCTCGGGGTACACAATCAGAGACAGGACGATCTTGTCTTTGCTTATCAGTTGTGGGATTTCCTGTGAATGTCAGCATTTAAGGTCGTACAAGTCTCAAGTACTTCACATTCCTGTCTCCATCAGTACTGGCTGTCTACATGTAGGCTTACATACATACACATATGCATACGTACATAAACACACTCATACATGCATATATACATATGTGTGTGAGTATACACATGTATGTACATATATACAGACATCTTTGTAGGTGACCCAGTGGATTCAATTCTAGATTTATAAGCAGAAAGACTGAAATTGGTATTCTGCCATGTTTGCTTCCTGTTTCATGACCATAGGAAAGTCTACAAAACTCTCATGACCATTTCCTCTATTATAATGTATGAACAATCATGCATCATAGAATAGATAAGATCAAAAAAGATATTAAATGCTACGTGCTTTGAAAATGTATAAGATATATAGATATAGATGTATCTATATCTCTATATATATCTGTATATATCTATATCTATCTATCTATCTACCTATCTATCTATCTATCTATATCTATATCTATATCTATATATCTTTTGATAATAAGCTCCTACTGGGCTACTGCAGATGTCATCAGGGTGGATGTTTATTTCTCTACATGCCAAGCTAATCACTTAAGCAAAAGAATACACAGGCCAAAGAGGGTCTTTTTGGGAAAAGAACCAAAAAGCCAAAGAAGCAAAAAAAAAAAAAAAAAAAAAAAAAAAAAGGTGAATAATCTCTAAATATTTGCTGATTAGTCTATTTTGAGAAAGGCTTACAAAGGATAAATAGTTAATAAACATGTGTTTGGTACATTTATCAAGGTATAGAGCCATTTGCCAACCTGATATGAATGACCCATGGAGAAAATTCAAATGTCCAAATCATATGGAAAAAAAAATAATTTTAAATCGCTTCTACTTAATATGAAAATGTTAAAGGTAAGATTTTGTTCTTTTATGTGACTCATAAAAGAAACCTGAGGTCTAGAATTCTATCTCAAGCCATAAAATGAGTAGCAGGAAATTGTGAGGGAAGAAAGAAAGTTGCTGGTTTCAGGGGAACTGCTGTGGGAATACGCAAAAAAGGGGGAAGGATTTTGATGACTATACCTGCTATGTATTTATTATTGGTTTTTAACCAATCTTCCTCCCATTTAGGGATGTAAACAGTTTTCCCATACTGAATAAAAGGTTTTTTTCCCCTTTCTTTTCCCTGTTAAACTTTTGATTCCTCTCTTTAGTCTTGAATTTAAGGATCAAATTTTCTTGTGAGGCCTGGCTTTTTCAACAAGAAGGTTTGGAAATTCCTTATTTCATTGAATGTCCATCACTTGGACTATTTTCCAGGGCAGTTGTTTTTACAATGCGATATTTTACATTTTCTTCCTTTTCTTTCTTTTGAGTTTTTTGACTGATTTTTGATGTCTCATAGAATCATTAGCTTATGCATCCCTAATTTTATTTTTTTTTACATTTCTTCATTTTTTTTCTCTTTTCAATAGTCGTTTCCATACCTTTTAAATTTTCCCTTCCTCTTTATGCCTTAACTCCCCATGACAGCATGCAATCTTCTATGGGTTCTAAACACACATTCTTATTAAACATATTTTCACATTAGTCATGTGGCAGAGAAGAATTAAAATGAATCGGAAAAGCCGTAAGAAAACCCAAAGCAAAACAAATCGCAAAAGAAAATAGACTGCTTCATTCAGCACTCTGACTCTATAATTCTTTCTCTCAATATGGATGGCATTTTCATCATGAATCCTTTGGAAATATTTTATGTCCCTACCATTCTATGAAAGACGAATCTATTAGAAACAGTCCGCACACATTGTGGCTCTTATGGCGTATAACATTTTGCTGGTTCTGCTCATTTCACTTAGCGTCAGTTCATATAAGACTGTTCAAGTTTTTTCTGAAGTCTGTGTATTCATCCTTATAACACAATAGTATTCAATTCTGCCATTTATTTCTTGTACGACATTAATACATCAATTCCAAACTATAGTTTTTTTTTTAAATAAAAAAAAACAGGAGCCTAGAGAATCTCTCCTCTAAGATAAATTTGAGTTCTAATTCTGTGATAAAAATTGGAATAAATGATGCTGAGGAAAACGATATTGCAAAAATATTTTTATAATCTAAGGAAATTGAGTCCACAACTTCGAGCTCCCATCATTGGTTTCCCCACTCTCCAACTTCTCCACCAAAACTTACTCCATGAGTTTCCTTAGACTACATCACTTTAGAATTTGTTGATTTTATTTCAGCATGGATTGGCATATAATCTCAAAATAATAATTTATTACTCTATTAGATATATAATAGTTGTTATTAGATATAGATTTTATTTGTCTGAAGTTTTGTCTAGAATTTTTCTAAGAAAGCAACGTGTAGTCTGCTCTCTGCAAAGAAATAAAGTAAGACATAAAACAAATTTATTTATTTTTAGTCTTCAACAATCAGTTCTACAAATCTTAAATTTTCTCCCTCTTCCTCTTCCTCCCTCTCCTAAATGGCATGCAATCTTACATGGGTATTACACGTAAATCTTATTAAACACATATTCATGTTAGTCATGGTGCATAGAAGAATTAAAATGAATCATCGAAACCATGAGAAAAGGCAAACAAAACCACAACATAACAAAAGAGAAAATAGTCTGCTTCGTTCTGCCATCTGATGGTCAAAGAAATGAAAAGGAAGTTTTCAGAAGAAAAAGTTAAGCTCTCTATAACCATATGAAAAATTTCTATAAACACTTTTGACTAGAGAGATACAAATCAAAATTACTCTGATGTGCCAAATCACGCCTGTCAGATTGGCTAGCATGACAAATTAGGAAGATGAAAAATGTTTGAGAAGATGTTACAAAGTAGGAATACTAATTCATTGTTGGTCTGTGAACTGATCCAACCATTCTGGAGAGTAATTTGGAACTATGCCTTAAAGCGTACAAAAATGCATATACATTTTGGCCCAGAAATATCGCTTCTAGTGCTCTATACCAAATAGATCATAAAAATGAGAAAAATTCCCCCGGGTTATAAAAACTTTTGCAGAGTTCTCACGGTGGTGGCCAAGAACTGGAAATTAAGATGATGCCCATCAACTGGTAAATGGTTGAATAAGTTGGTGTATATGAATGTAATAGACTACTCATTCTATAAGAAATGATGAACGAGAGAACTTCAGAGAGACTTGGAAAGACTTGTATGAAATAATGCTGAGTGAAGTGAGCAGAAGCATGAGAATATTGTACACAGTAACAGTCATGCTGTGTAAGGAGTATTTCTGATAGACTTAGCCCATCACATCAATGCAAGGACCGAAACATTCCCAAAGGTTTCCTGAGGCAAAATGCCATCCACATCCAGAGGAAAAAAAAACCTATGGAATTGGAATACAGAATGAAGCAGAGTGTTTTCTCATTTGCTATGTTTTATTTTGTTTTGGCTTCTCTCATGTTTTTTCCCATCTGTTTAATTACTTCATGCAAAATAACTAAAGTGAAAGTGTTTAATAAGAGTTAATGTATAGAACCCATAGGAGATTGCATGTTATTTTGGGGAGGGAGGGGGTGGTGAGGGGGAGAAAATTTAAGACTTATGGAAGGGATTGCTTAAAATTGAGAAAAAATAATTTATTAAAACAAATTAGATGGAGAAGGAAATTTCAAAGTACTCTAGTATCTCTGATAACAAACCACATATGAATTCACTGAAAGTCAGACATAACTGAAGAATGACTGGACAAGAATTGCCTTACCTTCATGCTCACTGCATTAAGGTAATTCTATTTCCTTCCATGACAGATTCTGTTGGATCTCTAGTTCGCTACAGTAGTTATTTGCATATATTCTTAATCTTTATATAAACTACCCAAAATACCCTATCACTCACCCTTGCATTCAAAAGTCTTGCCTCAGATTTCGCTGAAAGAAATGAGACTTTTTTGAGGTGATTTCCTCATTTGCTACTCATTACCTCACTTTACTTAGGTAAAGTACTTAGTAATTCTCTTACTATCTTCTCATTCTTGATGATCATATTCTACTTGATTATTCCCTCTCTCTAAATTTTCTTGATACTACTCTTTTCTGGAAACAATTCGACTGCATACAAATATAGAAATTCAAAGGGATTGATATATGAATCATTTTTTTAAATGATACAGTGTAATATGTGGATATAAGGAAAATTGGAGAAAAGGAAAAGGAAGAACAAAATTTAACTAGTTAAAATAACTCTTTCAAAGGAAGAATTTGACAGGTGGAAAACCAAATGCAAAAGTTAACAGAAGAAAACAATTTGATAAAAAATAGAAATGGGAAAGTAGAAGTTATTGAATCTATGAGATATCAAGAATCAGTCAAACAAGAAAATCACGGCGGGGTGGAGCCAAGATGGCGGAATGAGAGCAATGACTCACCTAAGCTCTCGGACAAACTCCTTCAGGTTCCTCTGAAAGGATAATCTGACCAAATTTTGGAGGTGCGGGATCCAGTGGGAGACTGAAGGTGATGGATTTGCAGCTCAGGTTGGACTGGACGGTCCACGGGAAGGATCTCTTCCCCAGGGGTGAGTCCACAGCACACAGCACAGCACGGCCAGTGCAGTAGAGCAGAAGAGACCCGAGAAACCTGAGCGGCGGGAGGAAACAGAGGAGCAGCACCGAGGGCAAGAGACAAGCCGAACCCAGTCAGTGAGAGCCGCCGAGAGCCAGATATAAGTGCAGCAGCTCCTGAGACCTTCAGCCCGAAAATCAAACTTCGGTAAGTCACCTAATCGAACTTCCTGGAGCCAGGACAGGGGAGTGATCAGTAATGCTCTCTCCTCCCACCTTGATGACCGTGAAAGAACCATAAAATATTTCCCCAGAAAAATCGCAGATGAGTAGAAATAGCAGAAGGAGGCCAATAGTCTCATGATACCTGAGCCAAGGAAAGTAGCTAAGGGGGATTCCTCCTACGGTGTCAGGGGCAAACCGGAAGGACAGAGGACCCAGGGCAGAGAAAACTGGCACTAGGACCTAGGCAAGCCTCAGCGCCAGGAGAGGAACCCCAGGAGGGGTGAGAACATGCATTCACATCTAGTTGTGCCTCAGCTGTCCAGGGGAATCAGAAAGACAATAGAGCACCTGGGATTACCAGCCCCTGAGCTTGCCTTTGTCTCAGTTCAGCTGAGGAGATCTTCTGTGACCAGACCATTCCTCCCCCACACTTAACAAGCTAAACCCAGGGCTGATCAGGGAAACACCAAACAAAAACCTGCTTTTAGCTTTTTTTACACATCAGCTCAGCAAAATGTTCTCTAGCTTTGGACTGAAAGAACCAGAAGCCACAACACTCAATCAACATCATGAACAAGAAAAAATGAAGGAACGAAAGAACCATAGAATGTTTCTATGGGGATAAGGACCAAAATACAAACACCAAAGAGGTCTGAGCTGAGACTGTATTTCCACCTGAAACTTCAGAAGGGACTATGAACTGCTCACAAACACAAGCAGCTCTCCTGGAACAGTTGAAGAAAGAAATAGAAGATAAACTGGCCAATGATTTTAAAATTATTAAGAAAGAATTCACTTATTAGAACATCTCTTTGAAAAGGAAAATTGAACAGATGGATAAGGAAGTACAAAAATTAACTGGAGAAAATAACTTTCTAAAAGGGCAAATGGAAAAGGAAGCACAAAAATTAACTAGAGAAAATAGCCTCTTCAAAGGAAAAATTGGGCAGATGGAAAAAGAGATGCAAAAGCTAACAGAAGAAAACAATTTGATAAAGATTAGAATTGGGCAAGTAGAAAATAAGGACTCAACGAGACAGCAAGAATAAGTCAAACAAAATCGAAAGAATGAAAAGATAGAAGAAAATGTAAAAAACCTAATTGGAAAAACAACCGACCTGGAAACATTTGCAAAAATTGACCATGTACTATGACATAAAAATCTCACAATCCAGTGCAGAAAGGCAATGATAATCAATGCATCCTTCTCAGATCATAATGCAATAAAAATATATGTAACAAAAGGCCATGGAAAGGTAAAGGAAAAATCAACTGGAAACTAAATAATCTAATCCTAAAGAAGGAATGGGTTAAAGAAGAAATCATAGAAACAATCAACAACTTGATTCAAGAGAATGACAATAATGAGACAACCTACCAAATCTTATGGGATATTGCAAAAGCAGTTCTTAGGGGAAGGTTTATATCTTTGAATGCCTACATAAATAAAAATAGAGAAAGAGGTTATGAATGACTTGGGCATGCAACTGAAAAAGCCAAAAAAAAGAACAAACTGAAAATCCCCAAGAAAATACCAAACTAGAGGTACTGAAAACCAAAGGAGAGATCAATAAAATTGAAATTGAGAAGACTATTGAATTAATAAATAAAACCAATAGTTGGTTTTATGAAAATACTAACAAAATTGATAAACCTTTGGTCAATTTTATTTAAAAAGGGAAGTAAATCAAATTACTAATATTACAAATGAAAGGGGAGATCTCACCTCCAAAGAGGAGGAAATTAAAACAATAATTAGAAATTACTTTGCCCAATTGTACGCCCACTAATTCCATAATCTAAACGAGAAGGATGAATATTTTTAAAAATACAAACTGCCCAGATTAAAAGAAGAGGAAGCTGAATACTTAAACAACCCCATCTCAGAAAAAGAAATTGAACAGGCCATCAATGAACTCCCTAGGAAAAAATCTCCAGGACCAGATGGATTCACAAGTGAATTCTATCAAATCTTTAAAGAACATTTAATTCCAATACTATATAGACTACTTTTGAAAATTGGGGAAGAAAGAGTCCTCCCAAATTCTTTCTATGGTACAAATATGATTTTGATACCCAAATCAGGAAGATACAAAACAGAGAAAGAAAATTATATACCAACTTCTCTAATGAATATAGAAGCAAAAGTTTTAAACAAGAATTTAGCAAAACGAATGCAACATCTTATCAAGAGAATAATACATTTTGATCCGGAAGGTTTCATACCAGAAATGCAGGGCTGGTTCAATATTACAAAAACTATTAGCATTTTTGATGATATCAACAAGAAATCTAACAAAAACCACATGATAATCTCAATAGATGCAGAAAAAGCTTTCCACAAAATACAACACCCATTTCTCTTAAAAACACTGGAGAACATAGGAATAAAGGGAACTTTCCATAAAATTATAAGCAGTATCTACCTAAAACCTTCAGCAAGCATCATATGCAATGGGGATAAGCTAGATGCATCCCCAATAAGATTAGGGGTGAAACATGGATGCCTATCACCACCACTATTATTCAATACGCTACTAGAAATGTTAGCCGTAGAAATTAGACAAGATAAAGAAATTGAAGGAATAAAAATAGCCAAAAAAGAAACTAAGTTATCACTCTTTGCAGATGATATGATGATATACTTAGAGAATCCCAGAGATTCAAATAAAAAACTACTTGAAATAATAAACAACTTTGGCAAAGTTGCAGGTTACAAAATAAACCCACACAAATCATCTGCATTCCTATATATCAGCAAGAAAGGACAACAGCAAGAAATAGAAACAAAAATCCCATTTAAATCTAAAGTAGGCATTATAAAATACTTAGGAGTTTACCTGCCAAAACAAACCCAGGGATTATATAAACACAATTACAAGACACTTTTTGCACAAATAAAGTCAGATTTAAGTAAGTGGAAAAACATCAGTTGTTCATGGGTAGGCCGAGCTAATATAATAAAAATCACAATTCTACCTAAATTAATTTACTTATTTAGTGCCATACCAATTAAACTAACAGATAATTATTTTCTAGAGCTGGATAAAATAATGTCAAAATTCATTTGGAAAAAACAAAAGGTCCAGAATACCAAAGGGACTAATGAAAATAAATGTTTGGGTAGGTGGCATAGCGCTACCAGACCTCAAATTGTATTATAAATCTGCAATTATCAAACCACTTGGTATTGGCTAAGAAACAGAGGGGTAGACAAATGGAATAGACTTGGCATTCAAGACACAGTAGGCAAGGAATATAGCAACCTCCTGTTTGATAAACCCAAAGACCCCAGCTTCTGGGATAAGAACTCACTGTTTGACAAAAACTGCTGGGAAAACTGGTTAACTGTGTGGCGGAAATTAGGCATAGACCCATGCCTGACACCGTACACAAGAATAAAGTCCAAATGGGTACATGATTTAGGTATAAAGATTGATACCATGAATAAACTGGAGAAGCAAGGAATAGTTTATTTATCAGATTTGTGAAGAGGGGAAGAATTTTTTTCTAAAGAAACGATAGAAAGCATTATGAAATGCGAGATGGATAATTTTGATTACTTTAAGCGGAAAAGTTTTTGCTCAAGCAAATGCATCCAAAATTCGGAGGGATGTAGAAAATTGGGGGAAAAAAATTATGACTAAACTCGGGAATAAAGGCGTCATTTCTAGAATCTATAGAGAACTAACTCAAATATATAACCATACAAGTCATTCCCCAATTGATAAATGGTCAAAGGATATAAACAGGCAATTTTCAGGGGAAGAAATTAAAGATATCTATAATCATATGAAAACGTGTTCTAACTCACTATTGATTAGAGAGATGCAAATGAAAACAACTCTGAGGTACCACATCACACCTGTAAGACTGACAAACATGACAGAACAAGAAAATGATAAATGCTGGAGAGGATGTGGAAGAGTTGGAACACTAATTCATTGTTGGTGGAGCTGTGAGCTCATCCAACCATTCTGGAGAACGTTTTGGAACTATGCCCAAAGGATTACAAAAATGGGCATACCCTTTGACCCATTAATGTCTCTACCAGGACTGTATCCCCAAGAGATTATAAAAATGGGAAATGGTCCCACATGAATAAAAATATTTATAGCAGCACTCTTTGTGGTAGTCAAGAACTGGAAATCAAGGGGATGCCCATCAATTGGGGAATCGTTGAATAAATTATGGTATATGAATTTAATGGAGTGCTATTGCGCCATAAGAAATGATCATCAAGAAGACTTCAGAGAGGCCTGGAAGGACTTATATGATCTGATGCTGAGGGAAAGGAGCAGAAACAGGAGAACTTTGTGCACAGCAATGACCACAGGGTGCGAGAGTTTTTTCTGGTAGACTTGGGACTTCGTAATACCACAAGAACTTACTGGAAAAAAATTCCCAGTGACAGTTTTCTAAGGACAAAAATGTCTTCCACACACAGAGAAGGAAATATGGAGCCATTGAAAGAATGTGGCAGATCATGTTTGTGTCCGGAGGGGGATTGATGTATTATGTTTTGATTAGTTACATGATTTCTTCCATTTACTTTAGTGCGACTACATAGCATGACTATAGTGAAAATGTGCTCCATAGGATAGTATATGTAGAACCTATACAGAACTGTATGTTGTCTTGGGGAGGGAGGTGGGTAGTGGGGAGAAAGTTTGGGGGGGAAAATCTTAATTTTAAGGAAGTGATTGTAGAATATTAAAAAAATAAAATAATAATAATAATAATAAAAAGAATTAGTCAAAAACAATCTAAATAAGGAAAAGTTAGAAGAAAATTTAAAATATCTCATTGGAAAAACAACTGACTTGGAAAATAGATCAAGGATAGAAAATCAAAGTATTATTTGTCAACCAGAAAGTCATAATGAAAAAAGGGTCTGGACAATATCTTCCAAGAAATCATCAAGGAATATTTCCCAGAAGTCCTAAATCCATAGGGCAAAATGGCCGTTGAAAGAATCCACGTTTCACCTCCTGAAAGGGACCCCAAACTAAAACTACTAAGGAATATCTTGACCAAATTCCAGAGCTATCAAGTAAAGAAGAAAATACTGGAGGTAGCCAGAGAGAAACAACTCAAATATACAGCATCTACAGTCAAGATCACATAGGACCTTGCAGCTTTTAAATTAAAAGATGGAAGAAAGTGGAACATGATGCTCCATAAGGCAAAGGAACTGTGACTACAACCAAGGATCAATTACTCAGAAAACTTGACCATAACATTTCAGGTAAGGAGATGGACATTCAGTGAAATAAGAGATTTCAAGACCTTCCTGATAAAAAGAGAAAAACTCAATAGAAAATTCGATATTCAAATGCAAGTCTCAAGAGAGACATAAAAAGCTAAATAGGGGAAAGAAAAACTCTTTACTCAATATGTGGAACTGTTTACGTCCCTATAGGGAAAGATGCTATTTACTCATCTTTAGAATTGTATATCTAATATGAAAATAAAGAAATACACTTAGATAGAGGTAGAGGGTATAAAGTAAACGTGATGATAAAAGTGTGATTTAAGGATCTGAAGAGGTTGTTAAAAGAGAGGAGAAAAGGACGAGGCAGAAAATGGTAAATCACATCACAAGAAGAGGCACAAAATTATATTACAGTAGAGGCAAAGAGGGGAGGGAGATGAGCATTGAGACATACTCTCATCTGATTTGGTTCAAGTGGGGAACAACCAAACTAATTAAGTATATAAATTGAATTCTCTCTATAGTCAGTAGGAAGGAAAGGGGGAAAGCAATATGAGGGGATTCTAAAAGGAAGGAAAGAATTAATAAGGGTAAAAGGGAGTAAAAGGGAGGGGGACTGAAAGTAAGAAGGGAAGACTGTGGGAGGTGGTGTTAAAAAATTAAAACTCTATTTTGGAGAGCAAGGGTGGAGGGAGAAGTAAAAGCACAAACAGTGGGACAGAGGGTGGAGAGAAAGACACAGATGGTAATCATAACTCTGAATGTGAATGGGATGAACTCTCTCATAAAAAAAGTGACTTATAGCAGAATGGATTATAAACCATAATATGAAAATATGTTGTTTACAAAATACATTTGAAACGGGGGAGATTCACACAGGTAAAGGTAGAAGGTTGGAGCAGAATAAATTGTGCTTCACCTGAGGTAAAAAAAAATAAAAGCAGGAGTAACAATTCTAATCTTAGAGAAAGCAAAAGCAGAAATAGATCTAATCAACAGAGATAAAGAGGGAAACTATAACCTGGTAAAAAAGCACCCTAAACAAAGAGGCAATATCATTACTAAACATATATGCTCCAGAAGATAGAGTATTCAAATTCTTAGAGGAGAAGTTAAGGGAGTTATAGGAAGAAATAGAGAGTAAAACACTACTAGTGGGGGGGCCTCAACCTCCCTCTCTATAAACTTTTTTTTTGAAATAATAGATAATTTAATAAAAAAAAAATAGTAAGACAACATTCCAAAATTTTTAGGATACAGCCAAAGCATTTCTTAGCACAGAGTTCTTTTTTTTTTTTTAATAATGTATTTATTTATTTATTTATTTAGCTTTTTACATTTATTTTCACAAATTTTTGGGTTCCAAATTTTCTCCCCATTTCTCCCCTCCCCTCACCCCAATACCCCAAGCAATCTAATTTTCCCTATCTCCAATCTGTCCTCTCTTCTGTCATCCCTCCCTTCCCTTGTCTCCATCTTCTCTTTTCTCCTGTAGGGCCAGATGACTTTCTATTCCTCATTAACTGTATGTCTTCTTTCCTAGTTGCAACAACAATACTAAACAATTGTTCCTAAAACTTTGAGTTCCAAATTCTCCCCATCCCTCCCTCCCCACCCATTCCCTTTGGTACGGCAGGCATTTCATTATAGGCCATATCTGTGTAGCTTTGCAAATGACCTTCCTGATAGTCGTGTTGTGTAAGACTAACTGAATTACCATCCCTCCTAACCTGCCCCTCATTGTTTCTCTTCTGTCTTTTGATCCTGTCCCTCCCCAAGTGTTGACTTTCAATTACTCCCTCCTCCCTTTGCCCTCCCTTCCATCATCCCCCCACCCAATATCTCCTTCTCCCCCGCTTTCTTATACTGTAAGATACGTTTTCATACCAAAATGAGTGTGCATTTCACTCCTTCGTTTAGTCAAATGTGATGAGGGTAAACTTCTTGTTTGTTTTTTTTTTTTTCCTCAGCTCTCCTCTTTTTCCCTCCACTAAAAAAATCTCCTACTTGCCTCTTAAATGACATATACTTACCCCTTCCATTTCCCCCTCTTTCCTCTCACTACATTTCTTTCTGACCATTTACCTTAATTTCTTTTAAGGTATGGTCCCATCCTATTCAGTTCAATCTGTGCTCTCTGTCTCTGTATGTGAATGCATGTGTGTATGTGTGTGCATGCGTGTACATGTGTATGTGTGGTCCCACCAACTACCCAGATACTGAAAAGTTTTAAGAGTTAGAAATATTGTCTTTCCCTGTATGAATGTAAACAGTTCATTTCTGGTAAGTCCCTTAATACTTCTCTTTGCTGTTTACTTTTTCATGCTTCTTCTCATTCTTGTGTTTGAAAGTCAAATTTTCTTTTCAGCTCTGGTCTTTTCATTAAGAATGATTGAAAGTCCTCTGTTTCATTGAAAGACCATATTTTCCCTTGAAGTATTATACTCAGTTTAGCTGGGTAGGTGATTCTTGGTTTCAGTCCTAGTTCCTTTGCCTTCTGGAATATCCTGTTCCACACCCTTCGATCCCTTAATGTAGAAGCTGCTAGAACTTGAGTTATCCTGATTGTATTTCCACAGTACTGGATTTGTTTCTTTCTAGCTGCTTGCAAGATTTTTTCCTTGAGCTGGGAGTTCTGGAATTTGGCCACAATGTTCCTAGGAGTTTCTCTTTTTGGATCTCTTTCAGGTGGTGATCGATGGATTCTTTCAATACTTATTTTGCCCTCTGGTCCTAGAATGTCAGGGCAGTTTTCCTTGATAATTTCATGGAAGATGATGTCTAGGCTCTTTTTTTGATCATGGCTTTCAGGTAGTCCCATAATTTTTAAATTGTCTCTCCTTGATCTATTTTCCAGGTCAGTTGTTTTTCCCATGAGATATTTCACATTCTCTTCCATTTTTTCGTTCTTTTGGTTTTGTTTGGTGATTTCTTGGTTTCTCATAAAGTCATTAGACTCCATCTGTTCCATTCTAATTTTGAGAGAACTATTAAATTCAGTGAGCTTTTGAGCCTCTTTTTCCATTTGGCTCATTCTGCTTTTGAATGTATTCTTCTCCTCATTGGCTTTTTGAACCTCTTTTGCCAATTGAGTGAGCCTATTTTTCAAGGTTTTAATTTCCTCAGCATTTTTTTGGGTCTCCTTTACCAAGGTATTGACCTGTTTTTCATACTCTTCTTGCATTTCTGTCATTTCTCTTCCCAGTCTTTCCTCCACCTGTCTAACTTGCTTTTCAAAATCCTTTTTAAGCTCTTCCAAGGCCTGAGCCCACTCGACACCCCCCTGGGGTGTCTGGGGTACTGAGGCCCCGCTCTCCACGTCGTTCCCTGATGGGAAAAATACGTTCTCGTCCTCGCCATCAGATCCGAAGGTCGGGATCATTTGCATTTGTTGGAAAAAACTCTCTAAAGTCTTATTTTTCTTCCCCTTTCTAGGCATTTTCCCAGCCAGTTACTTGACTTCTGAGATTCTTTTCCACCCCCGCCTGGATCCGCCCAGTTAGTGCTTGGCCTCTGAGATTCAAATGCGCTTTCCGGAGGCAAGCTTTAGTTCTGGCGCAGGGGTGGGGGCAGGGCCGCCTCCTAAGCTGGTCCCTCAGGGGCTTTCTGCAGAGACTTTCAGAACGGAGCGGGTGGGGGTGGGGTGGGGGGCCCCGCCTCCTATGTTCAGCTCCCTTGGGGGTTTTACTCAGAGGCGTTCAGCAGTAGAGCAGGGTGGGGCAGGGCCGTCTCCCAGGCTCGACTCCCTCAGGTTGGAAAGACCTTCAGTATTGAATATCCTACCTGCTGCTGGGGGATTCCTGAGTCCTGGGCCGCTGCCGCCTCAGCCGTCGCCCACGCCTCTGCCTCCGCCACTTCCTGCCCCCGTCTCTGCCGCCGCCGCTTCCTCCCGAGGGGGCCCGAGTCACGGAGATGCTCCGTTCCCCTCCCCTAGCGCAGCCTTCTTTCTTACTGACCTGTAGCTTCTGTGGGCGGAGAGACTTTCCCGGCTGCCGGAGCTTCCCCCGGAGCTTTCCTCTATGAAGCCTGCTCGGGTCAGCTTCTCTGGGGCCGCGGCCAGGGGTGGGGGGTGGGGTCCGCTTTCCGGAGTGCGATGGACCCCGGGGACGGCTCTCCAGGGCTCAGTGGAACGAAAATCTCTCCCCCTATGTTTATGCACCCCCTGCAGAGATTCAGAATTTATGGGGATCTCCTTTTACCTCAATTCCATGGGTTGTGGTCTCGGAGCTCGTAAATGTGCGTCCTTCTACTCCGCCATCTTGGCTCCGCCCCCCCCCTATAAACTTGATAAATCTAATGTTAAAATAAAAAAGAAATAAGGAATTGAATAAGGGATGTGAATAAACCTCTAGATAAGGTAGATATGATAGATCTCTGGAGAAAATTGAATGGAAATAGAAAGGAAAGTAACTTTTTCTCAGCAAAATACGGCACATATATAAAAACAGACCAAGCATTAGGACATAAAAACCTCACAATCCAGTACAGAAAGGAACATACAGTCAATGCATTCTTCTCAGATCATAATGAAATAAAAATTCTATGTAATAAAAGGTCATGGAAAGATAGCCCAAAAATCAATTGGAAACTAAATAATCAAATCCTAAAGAATGAATGAGTTAAACAACAAATCATAGAAACAATCAACAACTTCATTCAAGAGGAAGAAAACAAGGAGACAATCTACCAAAACTAACGGGATACTGCAAAATCAGATCAACTAACGGGATACTGCAAAATCAGATATTAGGGGATGATATATGTCTTTTAATGCCTACATGAATAAAGCAGAGAAAGAGATCAATGAATTGTGCATGCACCTGAAAAAGCTTGAAAAAAGAAGTAATTTTTCTAAAGCTAATACCATGCCCATCTAACTTTCCTCATTCAAGATATTTCAGTGATAATTTCCGGTTTGAGGAGACAAGATGGCAGTGTTATGGGTAATTGCCATCTCCCTCCCCTTGGTGGCCTTGACGAGCCTGGAGAATCTCTCCCCGGGAAGATACCTGGAACAGCAGGTAAACAAATCTCAGTCTGTGAGGCTGAAAAGATCACTAAGGAGGGTTCCTCTTGTGGTGGCCAAAGGCGACCAGTGCAAGATCACAGTTGTCCTAGACAATCTCAGCTCAACAAAATGGTAGAAGATGTTGAATCCCAGGGGACTGAAACCAGCAACTGCCAACACCAGGGCCCCAGGCATGCCTCAGCACCCCAGTGGAATAGAGAAGACACTAGTGCACACAGCTGAGCCTGCTATCCTTTAGCTTAGCAGAGGAGCCTCTAGCGTCCAGATCACCCCTCCCCCACATGTAACGAGATGGCTTCAGGTTAACTGCGGGGAAAGTCCAAAAAGACCTGACTTTGTTATCAAACATCAGCCAGCTCAGTACCAGGTAAGCTGCAGCATTTTAGTTTCTAGCTGAAGGAACCAGAGACCACAAAACATAAAGCCTAAAGATTTAGGCACAAGAACTGTGGCAAAGAGTTCCCAGTGCCACAAACACAGAGCTGTACTATAAAAGCCAGGGAAAGGGTTATTATCAGGATTAAGAAGCAAAGCAGAAAAGAAAAAGAGAACACAGGGAATCTTTCTAAGGAGACAAGGGCTAAAACACAAACACCAGAGAAGTTATCATTGATTCTATAGCCCCATCTGAAACTTCAGAAGGGAATATGAACTGGTCTGAAGCACGAAAAGTCTCCCTGGTCGAGTTATGGGAGGAATTTAAGATTCAATTTAGAGAAATAGAAGAAAAACTGGCCAATGATTTTAAAAATGTGAAAAAAAAGAATTCATTGAAGACAACAGTTCCTTCGAAAGAAAAACTGGAAAAATGGAAAAGGAAGTAGAAAATCCAACTGGTGGAAATATTTCCTTAAAAGAAGCAATTGGACAGATGGAAAAGGAATGAAAAAGTTCACTGAAAAAAACAATTTGATAAAAAATAGAATCAGGCAAGTAGAAGCTAATAAATCTATGAGAGATCAAGAATCAGAAAAACAGAATCAACAGAGTGAAAAATAGAAGAAGATATGAAACATCTAACTGGAAAAGCAGCAGACCTGCAAAAGAGATACTGGAGAGAAAAATTTAAGGATTATTGGTCTACCAGAAAACCATGATGAAGAAAATACCCTAGATGTTATCATCCGAGAAATAATCAAGGAAATTTGTCCAGAAATCTTAGAGCCAGAAGGCAAAATAGTCATCGAAAGAATCCACACTTCACCTCCTAAAAGGGACTCCAAACAAAAAACCTCAAGAAATAGCGTTGCCAAATTTCAGAACTATCAGGTGAAGGAGGAAATCCTGCAGGCAGCCAGAAAGATATAATTCAAATATCGAGGAGCTACAGCCAGGATCCCAAAATACCTCTGGAGCTTCTATATTCAAAGATCAAAGGAATTGGAATCCAATATTCCAAAAGGCAAAGGAGCTGGGACTACAACCAAGGATTAGTTACAACACAAAGTTGATTATAATATTTCAGGCGAGGAGATGGACATTCATTTGATCTTCAAACACAGGTCTCAGGAGAAACATAGAAAGGCAAACGGGGAGAAAATGTTGTTACACAATATGGGCAAACTGTTTACATCCGTATAAGGGAAGACAACACTTGTTAATATTGAGAATTCTATATTTCTTACGAAATGTAAAAGCGATATACATAGATAGAGGAAGAGGGAATAAATTAAATGATATAATGATAACAACTGTGATATAAGGCTGTGAGGGGATTGTAAGGGGAGACGTGAAAAGGAGGGGGCAGAAAAAACAAATTCCATCACAGGAAAAGGCACAAATACGCATTACAGCATAGGGAAAGAGAGGAGGGAAATGCGCATTGTTTGAGATGTACACTCTTCTGATAGGATTCAAGGAGGGTACAGCAAACTCAGTTTTGCTGATACAGATACAGAATAGCTCTATAGGCAGTAGGACGGGAAAGAGGAAAGAAAGGGTGGGGAGGCTAAAATAGAGGGAAGAAGTAGTAACAGAAAGGGGGATTAAAAAGGAGGGGGGCTGAATGAAGGGAGGGAAAACAGAGGAGGCAGTGGAAAAAAATAAAACTCTATTGTGGAGGGAAAAAATGAAGGGAGAACTGAAATCATAAACAAGGGGGAAGAAGATGGAGGGAAAAACTCAGAAGGCAAACATAGCTGTGAATGTGAATGGGATGAATTCTCCTATAAAATGGAGACGGTTAACAGAATGGATTAAAAACCATAATCCAACAATATGTTGCTTAAAAAAAAAATACATTTAAAATGGGGGGCATACACAGAGGGCAGAGGTAAAAGATTGGGGCAGAGTATATTTTGCTACAGTTGATGTAAAAATAAGAAGAGGTAGCAATCCTAATTTCAGACAAAGCAAAAGCAGAAATAGATATAATCAAAAGAGATGAGGAAGGAAACGACGTCCTAGTAAAGGAACCATAGACAACGAAGTAATTTCATTACTAAACACATATGGTCCATGAAATATAGCATCTAATTCTTAGAGGAGAAGGTAACGGAGTTACAGGAAGAAATAGATACAAAAACTGTACTTGTGGGGGACCTCAACCTCCCTCTCTCTGAACTTGATAAATGTAACTTCAAAATAAATAAGGAAGAAGATAAAGGGGTGAACAAAAACTGTCAATGTATTAGGTCATAAAAGCTCATTATCCAGTGCAGAAAGGCAGAGATAGTCAATGTGTTCTTCTCATATCAAGATGCTATAAAACTTATGTATAATCAAAGGCCATGAATATATGAACCAAAAATTAATTGGAAACTACACAAGCTAATTCTAAAGAATGAGTGGATTAAACAACAAATTATAGAAAAAAAATTTCATTCAAAAGAATGACATTAATGAGACTATCTACGACATTTCAGGAGATACTGCAAAAGCAATTCTTGGAGGAAGCTTTATACCTTTGAGTGCCAACATGAAGAAAATAGAGAAAGAGATCAATGAATTGGTCATGCAGCTGAAAAAGCTAGAAAAAACAAACTGAAAATCCCCAGGTTAAATAACAAATTAGAAACACTAAAAAACAAAGGGGAGATAAATCAAATTGAAATTAAGAAAATTAATGAATAAATAAATATATGACTTGGTCTTATTAAAGAAAACCAATGAAATTGATAAACCTTTATTCAATTTGCTTTAAAAAAAAAAAGAAATAAGAAGTCAAGTAACTGGCTGGGAAAATGCCCAGAAAAAGGAAGCAAAATAAAACCATAGAGAGCTACTCTATTGGGGAAGAGATGTTCCTTCCTCCTTTCATTTCTGATGATGAAGTACCATGCTTACCATCAGGGAAAGACGGGGAGGTCGGGACCTCTCTATTCCAGACATCCAAGGTGGATGTCCAGTGGGCTCAGGCCATGGAAGAACTCAAAAAGGATTTTGAAAATCAAGTTAGACAGGTGGAGAAAAAAGTGGGAAGAGAAATGAGAGAGATGCAAGAAAAGCATGAAAAACAGGTCAATACCTTGGTAAAGGAGACCCCAAAAAATGCTGAAGAAAATAACACCTTGAAAAATAGGCTGACTCAATTGGCAAAAGAGATGCAGAAAGCCAATGAGGAGAAGAATGCTTTCAAAAGCAAAATAGGCTAAATGGAAAAAGAGGTTCAAAAGCTCACTGAAGAAAATAGTTCTCTCAAGATTAGAATGGAACAGATGGAGTCTAATAACTTTCTGAGGAACCAAGAAATCATAAAACAAAACCAAAAGAATGAAAAAAGGGAAGATAATGTGGAATATCTCATGGGAAAAATAACTGCCCTGTAAAACAGTTCCAGGAGAGACAAATTTAAAAATTCTGGGACTACCTGAAAGCCATGATCAAAAAAAGAGCCTAGAAATATATCTTTCATGAAATTATCAAGGACAACTGCACTGATATTCTAGAACCAGAGGGCAAAATAAATATTGAAGGAATCCATCGATCACCGTCTGAAAGAGATCCAAAAAGAGAAACTCCTAGGAACATGGTGGCAAAATTCCAGAGTTCCCAGGTCAAGGAGAAAATATTGCAAGCAGCTAGAAAGAAACAATTCCAGTATTGTGATAATACAATCAGGATAACACAAGATCTAGCAGCTTCTACATTAACGGATCGAAGGGCGTGAAAAAGGATATTCCAGAAGTCAAAGGAAGTAGGACTCAAACCAAGAACCACCTACTCAGCAAAACTGAGTATAATACTTCAGGGGAAGATATGGTTTTTCAATGAAATCGAGGACTTTCAAGCATTCTTGATGAAAACACCAGAGCTCACAAGAAAATTTTACTTTCAAACACAAGAATGAGAAGAAGCACGAAGAAGTAAACAGAAAAGGGAAGTCATAAGGGACTCACCAAAGGTGAACTGTTTACATTCCTACATGGAAAGACAATATTTGTAACTCTTAAAACTTTTCAATATCTGGGTAGTTGGTGGGACCACACACAGACAAACACACACACACATGTGCGTGAATGCATGCACACACACATACACACAAGCACACACACACACGGAGACAGAGAGCACAGAGTAAATTGCATAGGATGGGACCATATCTTAAAGGAAATCAAGGTAAATGGTAAGAGAGAAATGTAGTGGGAGGAGAGAGGGTGAAATGGCATGGGGTAAATTATATCTAATTCAAGAGGCAAGCAGAAGAATTTTTAGTAGAGGAAAAAAGGGGAGAGCTGAGAAAAAAACATGAAGTTTACCCTCATCACATTCGACTAAAGAACGCAGTAAAATGCACACTCATTTTGGTATGAAAACCTATCTTACAGTACAGGAAAATGGGGAAGAAGGGAGGAAGGGATGATGCAAGGGAGGGCAATGGAAGAAGGCATCAATTTGAAGTCAACACACTTGGGGAGCGACAGGATCAAAAAACAGAATAGAAACAATGAGGGGCAGTATAGGATAGAGGGAAATACAGTTAGTCTTACACAACACGACTGTTATCGAAGTCATTTGCAAAACTCCACAGATATGGCCTATATTGAATTGACTGCCTTCCCAAAGGGAATGGGTGGGGAGGGAGGAATGGGGAGAATTGGGAACTGAAAGTTTTAGGAACAACTGTGGAGTATTTTTCTTGCTACTAGAAAATAAAATATACAGTTAATAGGTAATAGAAAGGTATCTGGCCCTGCAGGAAAATAGAGAAGATGGGAACAAGAGAAGGGAGGGATGATTGAAGGGAGGGCAGATTGGTCATAGGGAAAATTAGAATGCTTGGTGTATTGGGGTGGAGGGAGGGGATAAATGCGGAAAAATTTTGGAACCCCAAATTTTGTGAAAATGAATGTAAAAAGTTAAATAAATAAATAAATTTAAAAAAACCATAAAAACAACAAAAAAAAGAGAAATAAGGAAACAACATCACCAACATCAAAAGTGAAAAGGGTCAACTCACCTCCAATAAGAGAAAATTAAAACAAAAACAAGAAATTCATTTGCCCAAATATATTCCCAAAAATTCTACAATTTAAATGATATGGATGATTATTTTTTTCAAGATTATATATTTATTTATTTAACTTTTACATTAATTTTTACAAAATTTTGGGTTCCAATTTTCTCCCCATTTGTCCCCTCCCCGCACCCCAATACACTGAGCATTCTAATTTTCCTCATGAACAATCTGCCCTCTCTTTTATCATCGCTCCCTTCCTTTGAACCCATTTTCTCTTTTGTCCTGTAGGGCCGGATAACCTTCTATTCCCCATTACCTGTATTTCTTATTTCTGGGAAGCAAGAACAATACTCAAGAGTTGTTCCTAAAACTTGGAGTTCCAACTTCTCCCCATCACTCCCTCCCCACCCATTCCCTTTGGGAAGGCAGGCAATTCAATACAGGCCATATCTGTATAGTTTTGCAAATGACTTCCATAATAGACGTGTTGCTTAAGGGTAACTATATTTCCCTCCACTCTATCCTGCCCCCCATTGTTTCTATTCTGTCTTTCGATTCTGTCCCTCCCCGAGTGTTGACTTCAAATTGCTCCCTCCTCCCATTGCCCTCCCTTTCATCATCCCCCCACCCTGCTTATCTCCTTGTCCCCTACTTTCCTGTATTGTAAGGTAGGTTTTCATACCAAAATGTGTGTGCATTTTATTCATTCCTTTAGTCGGATGCGATGACAGCAAACTTCATGTTTTTCTCTCAGCTCTCCTCTTTTTCCCTCCACTAAAAAGTCTCCTGCTAGCCTCTTCTATGAGAGTTAATTTTCCCCATTCCATTTCACCCTCTCTCCTCCCAATATATTTCTCTCACCGTTTACCAGAATTTTTTAAAGATATGATCCCATCCTATTCAATTCACTTTGTGCTCTCTCTCTCTCTGTGTACCCGCATGTGTGCATGTTTGTGTGTCCGTGTGGGTGTCAATGTGTGTGTGTTTGTGTATGTCTGTGTGTGTGAGTGTGTCTGTGTAATCCTACCAACTATGCAGATATCAAAAAGTTTGAAGAGTTGCAAATATTTTCTTTCCATTTAGGAATGTAAACAGTTCAGCTTTGGTAAGTCCCTTATGACTTTTCTTGCAATATTTTCTCCTTGATCTGGGAATTCTGGAATTTTGCCACAATATTCCTAGGAGTTTCTCTTTTTGGATCTCTTTCAGGCTGTGATCGCTGGAGTATTCAATACTTATTTTGCCCTCGAATTCTAGAGCATCAGGGCAGTTTTCCTCGATAATTTCATGAAAGATAATGTCTAGGATATTTTTTTGATCATGGCTTTCAGATAGTCCCATGATTTTTAAATTGACTCTTCTGGATCTGTTTTCCAGGTCTTTATTTTTCCAATGAGATATTTCACATTATCTTCCATTTTTTCATTCTTTTGGCTTTGTTTTGTGATTGCTTGGTTTCTCAGAATGTCATTAACCTCCATCGGTTCCATTCTAATTTTGAGAGAACTATTTTCTTCACTGAACTTTTAACCTCTTTTTCTAATTGGTTAATTCTACTTTTGAAAGCATTCTTCTCCTCATTGGCTTTTTGAACTTCTTTTTGCCAATTGCCTTAGCCTATTTTTCAAGATGTTATTTTATTGGGGCGGATTCAAGATGGCGGAGTAGAAAGATGCACCTTTACGAGCTCCGAACCCAGAGCTCATAGAATTAATGTAAGAAGAGATCCCCGTAAGTTCTGGATCACTCTAGGGTGTGCATAAACATAACTGAAGAGATATCCGTTCCAGAGAGCCCTGGAGAGCCATTCACAGGATCTGTCAAACCCCAGAAAGCGGACCCCAACCCAGCGCTGCCCTGGCCGCAGCCCCAGAGAAGCTGATCCGAGCAG
Organism: Bettongia penicillata ogilbyi; assembly: GCA_023548195.1. Taxonomy (NCBI): domain Eukaryota; kingdom Metazoa; phylum Chordata; class Mammalia; order Diprotodontia; family Potoroidae; genus Bettongia; species Bettongia penicillata. Next base: position 763,576 of record JAJHZJ010000598.1, read on the forward strand.
GCTTCAGGGATGGAAACTCCGGCGGCCTTGAAGGTCCCTCTGCCCACAGAAGCTACAGGTCAGTGAGAGAGACAGCTGGGCCAACTAGAGGGGAGTGGGGTGTCTCCGTGACTCGGGCACCCTCGGGAGAAAGAGGCGGCGGCAGAGGCGGGGGCGGTGACAGAGGCAGCAGTGGAAGCAGCTGCAGCAGCCCGGGACTCCCCCAGCAGCAGGCAGGATCGTCATTACTGAAAGTCTCTGCATGAAAAACCTGAGCGAGCTGAGACTGGGAGACGGCCCTGCCCCACGCTACTCCATTAGTGAAGGTCTCTACATAAAACCCCTGAGGGAACTGAGCCTGGGAGGTGGCCCTGTCCCCACCCCAGCACCAGAACTAAAGCTCCCATTGAATAGCAGCTGCTTGCTGTGGAAAGCCCATTTGAATCTCAGACCCCAAGCACTAGCTGGGGGGATCAAGGCAGGGGTGGGCAGGAATCTCAGAAGTCAAGAAACTGCCTGGGAAAATGCCCAGAAAAGGGAAGAAAAATAAGACTATAGAGAGTTTCTTCGAACAGATGCAGATGATCCCGACATTCGGATCTGATGAAGAGGACATATTCTTGCCATCAGGGAAAGACGTGGAGGGCGGGGCCTCGGTACCCCAGACATCCCAGGGGGATGTCAGGTGGGCTCAGGCCTTGGAAGAGCTCAAAAAGGATTTTGAAAAGCAAGTTAGACAGGTGGAGGAAAAACTGGGAAGAAAAATGAGAGAGATGCAAGAAAAGCATGAAAAACGGGTCAATACCTTGGTAAAGGAGACCCAAAAAAATGCTGAAGAAAATATAACCTGGAAAAATAGGCTTGCTCAATTGGCAAAAGAGCTTCAAAAAGCCAATGAGGAGAAGAATGCTTTCAAAAGCAGAATTAGCCAAATGGAATAAGAGGTTCAAATGCTACTGAAGACAGTAGTTCTCTCAAAATTAGAATGGAACAGATGGAGTCTAATGACTTTTTGAGAAACCAAGAAATCACCAAACAAAACCAAAAGAATGAAAAAATGGAAGGGAACGTGAAATATCTCATGGGAAAAACAACTGACCTGGAAAATAAATCCAGGATAGACATTTTAAAAATTATGGGACTACCTGAAAGTCATGATCAAAAAAAGAGCCTAGGTATCATCTTCCCTGAAATTATCGAGGAAAACTGCCCTGACATTCCACAAGCAGAGGGCAAAATAAGCATTGAAAGAATCCATCGATCACCACCTGAAAGAGATTCAAAAATAGAAACTCCTAGGAACATTGTGGCCAAATTCCAGAATTCCAGGTCAAGGAGAAAATATTGCAAGAAGCTAGAAAGAAAAAATTCCAGTACTGTGGAAATAAAATCAGCATAACTCAAGATCTAGCAGCTTCTACATTAAGGGATCGAAGGGCGTGGAATAGGATATTCCAGAAGTCAAAGGAACTAGGACTGAAACCAAGAATCCCCTACCCATCAAAACTGGGTATAATACTTCAGGGGAAAACATCGTCTTTCAATGAAATAGAGGACTTTCAAGCATTCTTGGTGAAAAGTCCAGAGCTGAAAAGAAAATTTCACTTTCAAACACAAGAATGAGAAGAAGCATGAAAAAGTAAACAGCAAAGAGATGTCTTAAGGGACTTACCAGAAGTGAACTGTTTACATTCCTACATGGTAAGACAATATTTGTAACTCTTAAAACTTTTCAGTATCTGGGTAGTTGGTGGGTCCATATACACACATGTACATGCATGCCTGCACACACACATACACACATGCACACACATACAGAGACAGAGAGCACAGATTGAATTGTATAAGATGGGACCATATCTTAAAAGAAAGTAAGGTAAATGGTGAGAGAGAAATGTAGTGGGAGGAAAGAGGGTGAAATGGAATGGGGTAATTATATGTCATTTAAGAGGCAAGTAGGAGACTTTTTAGTGGAAGGATAAAGAGGAGAGCTGAGAAAAACAAAACTAATAAGTATACCCTCATCACATTTGACTAAAGGAAAGAATAAAATGCACACTCTTTTTGGTATGAAAACCTATCTTACAGTATAGGAAAGTGGGGTAGAAGGAGATAGGCAAGGGGGGGTGATGATGGAAGGGAGGGCAAAGGGAGGAGGGAGCAATTTGAAGTCAACACTCGGGGAGGGACAGGATCAAAAGACAGAAGAGAAACAATGAGGGGCAGGTTAGGATGGAGGGTAATTCAGTCAATCTTACACAACACGACTATCAGGGAAGTCATTTGCGAAACTACACAGATATGGCCTATATTGAATTGCCTACCTTCCCAAAGGGAATGGGTGGGGAGGGAGGGATGGGGAGAATTTGGAACTCAAAGTTTTAGGAACAACTGTTTAGTATTGTTGTTGCTACTAGGAATGAAGCCATAAAGTTAATGAGGAATAGAAAGTCATCTGGCCCTACAGGAGAAAAGAAAAGATGGAGACAAGAGGAGGGAGGGATGAGAGAAGAGAGGGCAGATTGGACAAAGGGAAAATTAGATTGCTTGGGGTATTCGGGTGGGGGGAGGGCATAAAAGGGAAGAAAATTTAGAGCCCCAAATTTTGTGAAAATGAATGTAAAAAGTTATATAAATGAATAAATATTTTTAAAGAAAGATGTTATTTTATTCAGCATTTTTGGGCCTCCTTTAGCAAGGAATTGGCCCATTTTTCATGCTTTTCCCTCATCTCTCATTTCTCTTCCCAGTTTTTCCTTCACCTGTCTAACTTGATTTTCAGTATCCTTTTTGAGCTCTTCCATGTCCTGAGACCACTGGATATATATTTCTGATGTTTGGGATATAGAGGCCTTGACTTCTGTGTCTTTCCCTGATTGTAAGCATTGTTCTTCCTCATCAGAAAAGAAAACAGGAAACATCTGTTCACCAAGAAGGTAACCTTCCATGGTCTTATTTTTCTTCCCTTTTCTGGGCATTTTCCCAACCAGTTACTTGACTTCTGAGATTCCTCTCCACCCCAGCCTCACTAGTTCTTGGGGTCTGAGATTCAAATGCTCTTTTCCAGCCTCTGGGCTTTCATTGGTGGTACAGGGCTCCTGTTCAGTGGGATTAAGTTTAGGTGGTCAGGTGGGGTCAGGACCGCCTCACAGGGTTCAGTTCCCTCAGAGAGTTTATGCAGACATTTTCAACATGGATCTGATCTCCTATCTGCTTTGGGAGGCCCTGTCTGCTGCTTCCTCCTGAGGAGTCCTGAGTTATGGAGACACCCTGCTCTCCTCTCAGCGGGCCAGGTAGTGTCTCTCACTGAACTGTAGTGCCTGTGGGCTGAGTGACCTTCACGGCCCTCGGAAATTCCTTCCCTAAAGCCTTCTAGGATGTGCTCCTCTTGGTGCCACACGGCCAAGTCAGGGCTGGGCTCTACTCTGGGTCTGGTGCGTGATGGACCTTTGGTGTCGGTTTTTCAGGACTCTCTCTAACCGAAATCTCCTCCACTCCGTTGCTGCATGGCTTCCACTGCTCCAGAATTTTTGGGGAGTTCTTTTTACAGGGTAATTTATGGGCTGTGGGTTCAGAGCTAGCATATGTAAATCTTTCTACTCCGTCATCCTGGCTCCTCCCCCATGCATGATTATTTTAAAAAGATTAAATGTTTATACCAATAGAAGAGAAAATTCAACACTTAAATAACCCCATCTCAGAAAAATAAATTGAAAAAGTCATCAATGAAGCCCCTAGGAAAAAATCTCCAGGGCGAGATGGATTCACAAGTGAATTTTAGGAAACATTTAAAGAACAATTAATTCCAAAACTGTATAGATTATTTGGGAAAACCGGGTATGAAGGAGTCCTCCAAAATTCTTTTTATGATACAAATATGATTTTTCCACCTAAGCCAAGAGGAACTAAAACAGAGAAAGAAAATTATAGACCAATTTCTCTCATGATTATAGATGCAAAGGTTTTAAATAAGATATTAGCAAAAATAATAGAGTAACTTCTCATGAGAATAACACTTTATGATCAGGTAGGATTCATACCAGGAATGTGGGGCTAGTTCAGTATTAAGAAAACTGTTAACATTACTGATCTAATCAATATCAAAACTAACAGAAGTCTAATAATTATCTCAATAGATGCAGAAAAAGCTTTTAAGTAAATGCAAGACCCATTCCTATTGAAAAGACAGGAGAACTTAGTAATAAATTGAATTTTCCATAAAATACCAAATAGTATCTATCTGCATCCTTTAGCAAGCATTACATGCAAGAGGGATAAACTGGATGCATTTCCAATAAGATTGGGGATGAAACAAAGATCAGCATTATCACTACTATTATTCAATATGGTACTAGAAACGTTAGCTGTAACAAGAAGAGGAGAAAATGAAGTTGAAGGAATTAGAATAGGTAAAGAAGCAACAAAGTAATGTTTCTTTGTGATCTTATGATGAAATACTTAGACAATCCCAGAAAATCAAGTAAAAAACTACTTGAAGTAATAACCATCTTTGACAAAATTGCAGGTTACAAAATAAGTCCACACAGATCTTCTGCCTTTCTATGTATTAGTAACAAAGCCCAACAGCAAGAGATAGAAAGAGAAATCCCATTTAAAACTAGGGTATACACTATAAAATATTTGGGAGTCTACTTGACAAAACAAACCCAGGGACTATATGAACACAATTACAAAACACATTTTACACATATGAAGTCACATCTATGTAAGTAAAAATACAACAGTTGCTCATGAGTGATAGAGTCAATATAATAAAAATAACATTATTATCTAATTTAATTCACTTGTTCAGTGCCACACCAATCAACCTATCAGATAATTATTTTGTAGAGTTAGAAATAATAATATCAAATTCATCTGGAGGAACAAACGGTGCTGAAAATCAAGGGATCTAATGCAAATAAATGCAAGGGAAGGTGACATACCTGTACCAGAACTCAAATTGTATTCTAAAACAGCAGTAATCACAACCACTTATTACTGGCTGAGAAATAAAAGGGTATACCTGTGCAATAGATTACGTACCCTAGACACAGTAGTCAATGAATATAGCAATCTGCTTTTTGATAAACCCAAGGACCTCGCCTTCTGGGATAAGAACTCACAGTTCGGCAACAATTGCTATGACAACAGGATAAGAGTGTGTCAGAAAGTAGACATAGCTCAAATCCTGACAGCGTACACAAAAATAGATTTCAAATGGGTACATGATTGAAGTATACACATTGATATTTTAAACAAATAACTGGAGCAAGCAATAATGGATTTATCAGTTTTATGGATAAGGGGTGAATATGTGACTGAACAAGAGATAGAAAACATTTTGAAGTGCAAAAAGGATTATTTGATTACTTTTAATTGAAAAAATTTTGCACAGAGAAACCCAACGCAACTTAGATTAAAAGGGAATCAGAAAACCAGGAATGAATTTTTGCAACTAGTGCCTGTGACTAATGCATCATTTCAAAATTATATAGAAAACTGAGTGAAATGTACAAGAATGCAATGCATTCCTCAACTGATCAGTGGTCAAAAAATATGAACAGACTATTTAGTTTCCAATTAAATTTAGTCTATCTTTCTGTGGACTTTTATTACTTATATATATTTTTTATTGTATTATGGCATGAGAAGGATGCATTGACTATCTCTGCCTTTCTGCACTGGCCAAAATCTACAATTCAAGGAGATGGACATCAATTGGGAAATGACTAAATAAATTGTGGTACCTGAATGTAATGAAATGCTATTGATCTATAAGAAATGATGCACAGGAAGACTCCAAAGACGCATGGAAAACGTTATATGAAGTGATGCTGAGCGAAAGGAGCAGAACCAGGAGAAGAACTTTGCACAGAGCAACAAGAACTGTGTGCGAGGATATTTTTTTCTGGTAGACTTAGAATTTCATTGCAATACAAGGACTTAAAATATTTCCAGTGGTCTTTTAAGGCAACATGCCTTCCTCATACAGAGAAAGAACTGTGGAATTCGGTCGTAGAATGTAGGAGATCATATTCTTTTGTATTACGTTTTGGTTTGTTCTATGGTTGTTCCCATTCATTTTCACTCTTCTAGGCAACATGACTAAAGTTAAAATGTATTGAATAGGAATGTATGTGTAGAATATATATATATAAAATTGTATGCCTTCTCAGGGAGGGAGGGAGGGGGGAGGCAGGGGAGAATGAGGGGAAGGGAGGAGAAAATATATAAATTATCTGGAATTGATTGTACAACACTGAAAACAAATGAAATAATAATAAAAATAAAAAAAGAAATACCTGTTACTCCTTATTACCCACAGAATTGGTTGTTCTTGTTCTTGTTGTTGTTGTCGATGCTGCTGCTGCTGCTGATGGTGGTGATGATCTGGGCTTCTGAATAATGCTTATTTTTTAACATTCGAAAAAAAACTAATGTTTTTTTTTTTTTTTTTCCTTCAGAGACTCTCAAATTCTGTGAAGCTTGGTTTCTTCATTCAGTAAATGCGGAGGGTAAACTGGAAAATTTCCGAAGTTATAATTTATTCTAAGACTCTGAGATCCCTCAAGAAGTAACTGTTTTGTTTTCATGCAGAGCGGGGTTGAACATTGAATTGAAGAAGGCTCCACTAATGACAAAAGGGTGATTAGGGCCCAACTATGACTAACATTGGTAGTGATAGTGATTACGAAGAGCATAATATTAAATTTGATGGGCACATTCTAAGGGAAGCATGATCCAGTCATTGAATTCCCAGGGTTGAAAGGAGATGTTAGGTCCTATTAGGTAGATATTACAATGATAGTATATGTACATCAATGCCTCTCTCACCAGATTCACTTTTTCCTCTTTTGACCCAGTAGGAAATAAAACTACTGGAGGCAGGAGGATACAAAAAAAATGCTCTGAATATTAAATTCTCTTGCTTCCTATTCAGCCAACAACTGGCACAAAGTAATTGAAGGTTTGCTCTTAAACTTGGCAAATTAAAATGAACTTTGGAGCCGTCTCCAAATTGAGTGTTTTCTCAATTTCCTAAAGATAAAAGATAATTCTCTGAGCTGATTTATGTCGATGGGCTTTCCATAAAGGTTCACATGTTTGGACAACAGTAGCAGTCTTTCAGTATTCACTGCGGAATAGAAATGGGCATAGAACAATGGAGGAACTAGTGGCAGGCTCGATTAAAATGGTAGATATTTCTGGGTCCATTCAAAACATTAAAACTTGAAGATGAAAAGTCCGTTATTCTCTTTCTACCATGGGTAAGAACACCTGGAAGTGTGTTTTCTGTTGGGAAGGACGCTAGTGCTGAAAGGGACCAAATGAATTCTAAATCTCCCCATTTACTCAGAGCAATACTAATCTTACAATAGGATGACTCATTTGTCATATCACTTATGAAACCTATCTCATTCCCACATTCCTAAATGTAACAAGGAGGAGAAAAGTAAACATTAGCATAAAAAGAGCGGAATTCTCAGTTACCACTGCCAATGTGAATTTAAGTGATATCTTGATAAGTTTGTTCATTCCTAAAACAATTTAAGGTAAATATACCCTATCCTCTCCCTATGGGTTCCTTTCTTACATCTATTGCTTTTCAAATTTATTACAGTAAATAAAAAGTAGTCGTCAAATTTCAAAATATTTGTGGCTGAGTTCCATCATCTCCCAAATCCATCTAAATACTTTGTATTTACAAGAGAAAGTGATTTTAAAGGTAAGGTGATGAAATGATAGATATCTTCCTTCCAACATCTCCTCCCCTCACTTATTGTCCCCCATATTTTACTTCTTCTGCAAAATCTTCAGGCCCCTGCTCATATCATTTCTTTTCTTCCTCCACATCTCTTCATTCTTCTACATGGCACTTTCCATCATTATTTTATTTTAAGTATTTTTGGGGGATAGTTACAGCTTGGCATTTAATGGATGCAGGGAACTCTACATGAGTCTGTCTATTATTTAAATGTTAGTCAAAGAGTTGCCTGTAGAACTGAATAGTAAAGCATCTTGGACAATGTTCCATTATCAATTGGAGTCAGAAATGGGACTTGATTCCAGGGCTTCCTAATAGGCAAATATAAAGAAAGAAAAATAGACTAGGTTTTGAAAATGTTTCCTGTAGAAAAGTGGGGAAGGGGAGGAACCAAGTGCAAAGATAAGTTGTGGAGAGCCTTGAATGATAGGATAAAGAGTTTGGACTGTATTAAATAAACAGGGATCTCATATATAGTACAGTTTTGATTGAGAATAAACAAAAGCAGTATTTTGTACTTCCCTTGATTTGGGTAATTACTTTATTTAGAAATGATCACATGTTTTAATGATCTAATTTCCTGGCTTTTTGAAAAGTAGGTGAACAGGTATCTTTTTAATTTACCATGAAGATGAGAAAATTAACCTTCACGTGCCTGTACCTGACATATGAAGGGAAATGAACAATGAATCAGCTGCAGGTATATAACTCCTTATATTTTCTAACATTGAAAATATTTTCCCAATATTCTGAATTGTTTCTAGGATAGAATAATTTTGGTAATTTCAATTCAGATTAAAATTAAACGGAGAAAATCATGTTTGTTCATTAAATTGTTAATTTTTTCTGTTCTTTTTTTTTGAGAGGTCAACAATCTACTTTAATCAATCACATATATCATTCACTTAGTTCAGGGGGACAGTCAGTACCCTGAATTTCAGAGAAAATACGGAGAAATAAATAACAACAGACAAGGCTTTCAACTGTCTTAATATAAGCAATGTATACATCACAGATCAACACAAAGATACAACTATTTGATAATACATACATAGTTACCAGAGAGAGAAGCACCAATATTTCGGCTTTCAAAGCCAGGGAGTTGCTTAGAGAATACCCAGAGTCTCATCTGGCCAAACACTTACAATGAATAAGGCCCAAAACAAAACCTCACCTAAGAGTATATCTACACTTTTCAGAGCTAAAGAGCATCACAAACCTAGAGAAGCAGTACCTCATTAGAAATGAACAAAAGGTGTGGTCATCCCCTAATCAAACTTCCGTTAATGGGCAGGCGTATTAATGAACTGGGAAGATCTTTAACTCTCATTTACATTACACCAAGTTAAGAAACTCTTTCTAGACAATCTTGTCCTTGCTATGTCCGGCCTCCAAGCTCTTTTCCAGTTCCCTCTCTGTGAATGTTCTTTCCCTCAAAAACTCTAAAACTTAAAAAGTTTTATGAACTGAATGAAAAACTTGAGTCAACTGCTAGAGTTAAGGCCATATCAGTGGAGCAAGACCAGTATCCTAGACTATATAAATTTCAGAAAAGGTGTCAACCTGCAATGACAGATAGAATTTTTGTATTTTGAAGTTCCCTATAACAATAAATTACAGTCCTTTCCCCTATGATAAACGTTAAATTGTATTTAGCTCATCATGAAAAAAAAAATGTGATGTAGTCAGTGGATTACAACTCTTGGATTCAGGAGATCTGATTATAAATTCCTTCCCAATCATTTATCGATGTATGTTATCAGAGAAATCACTTAATCTCTTACAGTCTTAGTTTTGTCATGTGCAAAATGAAGAACATAACATATATATTATCTCTTCATAAGGTTATTTTGATGAAATGTTATTTGACAATTATTATTAAGGATATCTTTAAAGACATTTGAGTTATTAAAGTTTAAAACTGCACTGACTGTATTTATTTCTAATTGAAAGTCCTACGTCTCTAGATTTTACTACAGAAAGTAGCAAAGTATAAACAGATACGTGATAGCCCAATTTATTTCTACTCCACTCCTACCACTTTTTTATTCAGTCTATTAAAGGAGAAAAAGTAAACTTCCCATACTTTTCAAATTATATCTTTCAAAGACATTCATGGTAACATTAAAATACATAATTTTACAGTAATTGAGATTTTTTAATTGTGTATGTATGTATATATATATGTACAGATGTCATATATACACGTATACAAATATACATACACAAACACACATATATCTGTACCTATATATGTGTATGTGTATATATGTATGTATGTATGTGTGTGTGTGTGTGTGTGTGTATATATATATATATATATATATATATATATATATATATATATATATATATATATGTACATACTCTGTGTGTGTTTGTGTCTGTGTGAATTCCCCCATCCCACTTACTCAAACTCTCTGAGGAAACAATTTCCAGAACTTTGAATGAGATTGGGGTTGACAATTTTCTTCTTGCATAGTAACTGTGCACTGTTTTAAGTTGAAGGTTTTACTAAATAATTGTATTTGCCATAGATAAACATTGGTGCGAATGTAAGGTCCTTTGGAATTTTCAGAAAATTCAGTCCTAGTGACTTATTTTTTTTTCCTTTTTATGCTACCTACTGCTGTCACCATATGTCCTTTTTGGGGGAGGGAACAAATAAGATAATATTTGTGAAGTGCTTTTGATTTGTTTAGCATTTTTAATTAAATTACTTTATTTGTTTTCAATGTTCTACAATCACTTCCATATATCGTAGATTTTTTTCCCACTCCGTCCCCCTTTTCTCCCTTCTCAGATCATAATGAAATACAAATTATATATAATAGAAGTCCATGGAAAGATAGACTGAAAATTAATTGGAAACAAAATAATCTAATCCTAAAGAAGGAGTGGGTTAAACAACAAATCATAGAAACAATCAGCAACTTCATTCAAGAGAATAACAATAATGAGACAACCTACCAAGTCCTATGGAATACTGCAAAAGCAAGTCTTAGGGGAAGTTTTATATCTTTGAGTTCCAACGTGAATAAAATAGAGAAAGAGGAGATCAATGAATTGGGCCTGAAGCTGGAAAAGCTAGAAAAAGAACAAATTGAACATCCCCAAGGAAATACTAAATTAGAAATTAGAAATACTGAAAACGAAAGGCGAGAGTAAAAAAACTGAAATTAAGAAAACTGTTGAACTAATAAAATTAAGAGTTGGTTTTATGAAAAAACCAACAAAACTAATAAACCTTTAGTCAATTTGATTAAAACAGAGAAAGTAGAAAACCAAATTATCATTTTTTTTCCTTTTTACTGTTTTTTTTTACACAGTTAATGTACATGCACATTGTTAATATTTGATGAATAAGTCAAAAGCCAGAATCCTTTACATTTTTTTTTTTTGGTTAATGATCCAAATGGCAAGGAGGTATCATTAAAGAGGAAAAACAGCAAGGGATTAACTTAATTTTGAATTTCTAAAAGAAATGGAATATACCCATTTTACAAAATGCAACATTTTATTTTATGAAGTGAAGAAATAAAAAAGAAATATTTCCAGATCTCTATTTCAATCCTAGAATGGAGAGAGCACAGAGGCAGGGGAGAGAAAGAGCGAGAATAAAATAAGAGCACAGATAAAGGAGGGAGAGAAAGTCTTGGAAATAAACTTATTATAAGCAGTCTATCCTCTATAGAATACAGTGTCCAGACCTCTGTCAGAAGAATTTTTAAAACATGAAAATGAGTTACTTTGCCATCTTTCAAGTGAAGGGTGCTAATCTTCTTCCCTTACTCAAAAAAATTGGTGGCAATCCAAAAAATATACAGTCAGTTCTATCAGTCCAATTATTATTTTTAATCTATCAACCTATCTGGTTCATTTTCTTTTTGTTTATTTTCTTAACTTTTATTTTAATGTCTTCTCCCCAACCAGATTTTTAGGTTATGACATCTAGACATATTGGAGTACATTGTTGTATCTTCCTTTTTAAATATAGTTTCCATATGCATTACTAAAGTAGTTCATGTAATGTCAGAGCTAAATGGAAACTAGGGTCCTCAGATTTTGACTGTTCATTAATGACATGCAAGGAAAGACTCACAACGTTAAAGCCAATAAATCCAAAGCTAATTAATAAAAAACCTGAAACAGGCTAGATACCAGAATTCCTGATTTAAAGTCCAGTTTTATTTCCACCAAACCACATAGCACAACTAAAAGTTTAACACTTGACACTTGATGAATAAATCAATTAGGCTAGAATTATTTTTTGCTTTTCCACACTACTAAATACAGGAAGATGAAAGTACGTCAGTAATAACAGAAAGTAATTTTATATATCATATTACAGTATTTTCACCTTCCATTGTTGGTGTTTTGTCATGGGTAGAAGCCTGTGATATATGTGCAACTATGTGATCTAAAACGAAAAGTCTCAGTAAACCATGGTTCCAAGAAATCCATGGAACTACACATCTTTCTCCTGTTCTCTTTCATTCCTATGGACTATTTGTCCATTTCATCATACATGTATTTCCCATTTTATGAAGTCCTATAAAGCTCATGGACTGAATGCTTCACATTATTCACAAATATGATTTTTTTGTATTGTTCTGTTTTGCTTATGTTTTAATTTTCATAAGTTAGCCCAAGACTACATTAACTTCATAAGTTTCCATGTGACATTCATAATATATTATAAGGTTGATATCAGTTAAATATGATAGGGAAACAAAAAATAATACAATCTGTGACTAAGATAAAGACTTTCTAGGGCTAAGAAGGAGTCAGTTCCTTTCCATTCTCCATGAGAAAATTTAAATGGTGTATTGTTCTATTCTTGGTGCCAGCAATTGTTCAAGAATAACACTAAACAGAAAAGTATCCAGAGCAGTACAAATCATATATGAAGGGGGTTGGAATTCATAAAAACAAGAATTAGTGGAATTAAATGATAATACCCAAATGTAAAAACAAAACCAAACCACAATGACAACAACACCGTTTTCAAGTTATTAGAATGACTGTCATTAAGGAAAGGAATTATATTTTCATTTTGTTCTTAGATAGTAGAACTAGTTTAAATGGGGAGAGGCCTCAAAGACATAAATTCGATCTTGATTCCATGGTTAAAAAATAGAAACATGAATGAACAAGAAACACAATTTCCAATGATTACAGTTCTCAAAAACTTGAATGAGGTAGCTCAGGGATGAGTAAATTCACTCTCGATGGATGCAAGGTGTGGGGGGTAGAGGACATCATTATATTGCAGCAGGAATTATTTTGAAGGTAGAAATAAGAATTCTTTTCAAATAGAATTCTTTCCAACTTTAAAATTCTGTAATCTCATGTAGTGTTTTCACTTTCAAATAACAAACACATTGGAAAAAGAGAGCAAGGGACTTCCAACTCCTCTCCAATTTATTCTATGCTCTCTTCTGACCCTGTCCCTCCTCAAAAGTGTTTTCTTGTAATTACCTTCCCTACCATTGTTCACTTTTTCCCTCTCAGTTCCATCCTCTTCCCCTCCATTGAAAAAACTTTTTCTTGTTTCTTTTAAGTGAGAGGCACAGGATTGGGGGGGGGGGGTGGAGCCAACATGGTGGAATAGAAAGTCACATACGGAGGTTATCCCCACACAGTCTATAAAATGCATGTAGAGATGGACTCTCACAAAGTTTTGGAGCACCAGAAGTGGAGAACAACAGAGTAGAGGAGATTTCCAGCCAGGGTGACCTGAAAGGCCCACGGCCAACGTCAGTTGCACATTACCTGGAGAGGAGCACATCCCAACCTTGGCCATGCAGCGTGGGCAGACTCTGGGAGGAGGACACATCGGGTCAGAATCTCCAGTCACAGTAACATCAAATTCCAAGTCCCAGCAGCAGCTGGGACTACATGAAAGCCTTGATCAACAAAGAGCCTAGGCATTATCTTTCATTAAATTATCAAGGAAAACTGCCCTGATATTCTAGAACCAGGGGGTAAAATAAATATTGAAAGACTCCACCAATCACCTCCTGAAAGAGATCCAAAAAGAGACACTCTTAGGAACGTTGTGGCCAAATTCCAGAATTCCCAGGTCAAGGAGAAAATACTACAAGCAGCTAGAAAGAAACAATTCAAGTATTGTGGAAATACAATCAGGATAATACAAGCTCTTTGAGCTACTACATTAAGGGATCAAAGGGCATGAAATATGACATTCCAGAAGAAAAGGAACTAGGATTAAAACCAAGAATGACCTACTCAGCAAAACCGAGTACAATACTCCAGGGGAAAAAGTGGTCTTTTAATGAAATAGAAGACTTTCAAGCATTCTTGATGAAAAGACCAGAGCTGAAAAGAAAATTTGACTTTAAAACCAAGAATCAAGATAAGCATGAAAAGATAAACAGCAAAGGGAAAACATAATGGACTTAGTACAGTTGAACTGTTTGCATTCCTAAATGAAAGAAAATATTTGTAACTCTTGAAAACTTTTTTCAGTATCTGGGTAGTTGGTGGGATTACACACACACACACACACACACACACACACACACAAACACTCACAGAGAGAGACAGAGAGAGAGAAACAGAGAGCACAGGGTAGATTGAATAGGATGGGATGATATCTTAAAAAATGAAATTAAGGGATGATAGAGAAATATATTGGGAGCAGAAAGGGAGAAATGTAATGGGTTAAATTATCTCTCATAAAAGAGGCAAGTAAATGGCTTTTCAGTGGAGGGAAAAGTGGGGAGGTGAGAGAAAAAACATGAAGCTTACTCTCATCACATTTGACTGAAGGAAGGAATAAAATGCACACTCATTTTGGTATAAAAACTTATGTTACAATACAGGAAAGTGGGAGAGAAGTGGATAAGCAGGGTGAGGGGAGTATAATGGAAAGAAAGGCAGTGGGAGGAGGGAGAAATTGGAAGTCAAAACTCTTGGGGAGGGATAGTATCAAAAGAGAGAATAAGAGAAATGGAGGGCAGGATAAGATGGAGGGAAATAGAGTTAGTCTGACACAACACGACTACTATGGAAGTCATTTGCAAAACTACACAGATATGACCTTTATTGATTTGCTTGCCTTCCCAAAGGGAATAGGTGGGGAGGGAGGGAGAAGAGAATTTGGAACTCAGAATTTTAGGAACAGCTGTTGAGTATTGTTCTTGCAACTAGGAAATAAGAAATGCAGATAATGGGGTATAGAAAGTTATCTTGCCCTACAGGACAAAAGAATAGTTAAGTGAGAGGTATGTATATACATATACTGAAAAATCTTGCAAGCGCTGCAAATATCTTCTTTCCATGTAGGGATAATCAATAAAGCTTTAGAAATTGCATTTTGATTTCTCTTTTATTTTACCTTTTCATGCTTCTCTTTATTCTTGTGTTTGAAAGTCAAATTTTCTTTTGAACTTGGGTCATTTCATCAAGACTGCTTGAAATTCCTCCTTTTGATTTAATGACGTTTTCCTCCTGAAGTATTATACTCCGTTTTGCTGGGTAGGTGAGTTTTGATTTTTATCTTACATCATTTGAACTATAGAATATCATATCCCAAGCCCTTCTATCCCTTAGTGCAGAAGCTGCTAGATCTTGTGTTATTACCTATCCTTGATCTATTTTCTAGGTCAATTATTTGTCCAAGAAGATATTTCATATTGTCTGATTTTTTTTTTCATTCCTTTGGTTTTGTTTTATAATTTCTTGATTTTTCATAAAGTCATTACCTTCCATCTGCTCCATTCAAATATTTAAAGAATTATTTTCTTCTGTGAGTTTTGTAGTTCCTTTTCCACCTGGACAATTCTGCGTTTTAAGGAATTCTGCTCATTGGGTTTTTGGATCTTGTTTTGCCATTTTGGTTAGTCTATTTTTCATGGTGTTATTTTCTTCAGCATTTCTTGGGTCCCCTTTTGCAAGCACTTGTCCCAGGCTTTTAGTGTTTGCTTGCATCATTTTCATTTCTCTTCTCAAGTGTTCTTCCAATTCTTTTACTTGATTTTCAAAATCCTTTCTGAGCTCTTCCATGGCCTGAGACCAATTCATATTTTTCTTTGAGGCTTTGGATTTAGAAGCTTTGACTTTGTTGTCTTCTTCTGTTTGTATATTTTGGTGTTCCTTTTCAACAAATTAAAATTCCATAGTCTCAACATTTTTTCTTGTTTTTGTTCACTTCCCCACGCATTTACTTGACGTTTCAGCTCTTTGTCAAGGTAATTCTCTGTTTCCAGTGATGGTGGGTTGATGTACTGACAAGTGCTTGATCTCCCCCTCAATATGTGATACAAGAATTCCATAAAATTCCCTCTGCTGCTGCCCCTTGTGGTGTTTTGTCTACAGTGGGATCCTGCATCCCTTCGGCTGCCCTGGAACTCGGGTTGGACCACTCCACTCTCTCACTCAAGTCTTATAAGTTTTTCCCAAAGGACTTCCAATTAGTTCTCCACGCTTTCCGGTTGTGAAGTCTGTAAGCCTCCACAGACACCAGGAATTAGTCCCCTTGAGGCCTGCTCAGGTCTTGTCTGTGCACGTGGGACCCAAGCTGGACTATTCTCTGTTCCCAAGCAGCATAATAGACATTTTCCGGTGACCTTCTAGGCTGTTTTTACCTGGAGATTTGTTTCCCACTATCACTGTGTGGGTTCTGCAGCACTAGAATATGGTTCCAGTCCTTTTTAATACTATTTAGCTGGGCTGAGGAGGGAGCTCTAGCAAATCTCTGCTTCTGTTCCAACATCTTGTTTCTGCCCTATATTTGCCTCTGAAACCAGAAATGATTATACATATTTACATACATGCATGCATATATACATATATGTATAAATGTATATGTGTGTATATACATATGTTTATATATATATGTGTGTGTGTGTGTGTGTACACACACACACACACTTTAATTTTGTATGCATTTCCCTTATAGAATGGAAGGTCTATATGGAGAGCAATGGTTACATCTAATCCATAATTCTCATTTTACCTTAAATAACTCAAAAGTTTGAATATGAGTTTAATGTAACCCTATTTCCTATAACATAAAATTCATACGATTTGGAGAGGGGTGTTGATCCATTCTAGAAATGACAGTTATAACCTAATCAGATGAATTTAAATCACTGTCTTTTATAGAATATCTTTTTAAAAATTAATATTATTTATTTTCTGTGTTCTACAATCACTAACATGTTACTTAGATTTTCCACCTTTCCCCCTTCCCCCCTCTCTTCCCAAGACAGCATATAGTTTTATATAGGTTCTACACATACATTCCTATTAAATACATTTTCACTATAATTATGCTGTAGAGAAGAAATGAAGTGAATGGTAGAAATCATATAACGAACCAAAATGTAATACACACACACACACACACACACACACAATGATCTGCTACGTTCTACGATTGACTTCCATAGTTTTTTCTTGGGAATGTGGATTGTTCGGGCAATTTTTTAAGTCCTTGCATTGCAATGAAGTTGGAAATCTACCAGGAAAATCTCTCCCACACTGTTTTCCTGGTTCTGCTCCTTTCACTCAACATCATAACCTTTAAATCTTTCCAGGCTTCTTTGAATTCTTCTGTTCATCATTTCTTATAGCAAAATAGTATTCCATTACGTTCATATACCATAATTTATTCAGCCAATCCCAATTGATGGGCATCCCCTTTATTTCCAGTTTTTGGCCACTACAAGGAGTACTACCGTAAATATTTTTGTATATGCGGGACCGTTTCACATTATTATGGTCTCTTGAGGATACAGTCCTGGAAGCGGTATTACTGGCTTAAAGTGTATGTGCATTTTTGTAGCCCTTTGGGCATAGTTCCAAATTGCTCTCCAGAATATTTGGATCAGCTGACAGCTCAACCAACAATGAATTGGGGTTTCATCTCTCCCACATCCTCTCCAACATTTATCATGTTCTTATTCTGTCCTGTTTGCCAATCTAATAGGTGTGATGTGATACCCCAGAGTGATTTTGATTTGTATCTCTCTAGTCAATAGTGATTTAGAGCATTTTTTCATATGTCTATACATATCTTTAATTTCTTTCTCTGAAAACTACCTGGTCATATCCTTTGTCCATTTATCAATTGGAGAAGAAATTGTATTTTTGTACTCTTGACTCAGTTATCTATAAATTCTATCACAGGCATTAGCTGCAAAAATTCTTTCTCAGTTTTCAGCATCCCTCGAAATCTTGGTTGCATTGGATTTAGTTGTGCAATAACATTTCACTTTAATGTAATCAAAATTATCCATCTTCCACTTCATACTGCTCTCTCTCTTCTTTACTCAAATGAATTTACTTTTCCATAAATATGATAAATAGACTACTCCTTTCTCCATAAATTTGTCAACAGTATCGATCTCTATACCAATCTCATGTACCCATTTGGACTTTATCATTGTGTATGGTGTTAGGCATTGGTTTATGCTAAGTTTCCACTCTGCCGTTATCCAGTTTTCCCAGTAATTTTTGTTGAACAGAGAGTTCTTATTCCAGAAGCTGGATGCCTTGGGTTTATCAAGCAATAGATTGCTCTATTCATTGCCTACTGTATTTTGAGTACCTAACATATTCCACTTGTTTACTTTTCTGTTTCTTAGCCAATATCAAGTGGTTTTGATAATTGCTGCTTTATAATACAATTTGAGATCTGGTAGTACTAGGCCACCATCCCTAGCATTTCTTTTCATTAGTCCCTTTGATATTCTGGATGTTTTGTTCCTCCAGATGAATTTTGATAATATTTTTTCCAGCTCTAGAAAATAGTTATCTGATAGCGTGATTGGTATGACACTAAATAAGTAAATTAATTTTGGTAGAATTGTCATTTTTATTATATTAGCTTAGTGTACCCACGAACAACTGATGTTTTTTCACTTACTTAGATTTTACTTTATTTGTGAGAAAAGCATCTTCTGATTGTCTTCTTCATATAGTCCCTGGGTCTGTTTTGGCAAGTATACTCCAAAATATTTTGTAGTGTCTCTGTCTACCTTAGCTTTAAATGGGATTTCTCTTTCTATCTCTTTCTGTTTTTTTTTTTTTTATTTTTATTTTTACTAATATATACAAATGCAAAAAACTGTGTGTTTTTATTTGGTAACCTGCAACTTTGCCAAAATTTTTATTATTTCAAGTAGTTTTTTTTTTTACTTCAGTCTCTGTGATTCTCTAAATATATCATTATGTCATCTGCAAAGAGGGGTAACACAGGTTCTTCTTTGTCTATTCAAATTCCTTCAATTTTTCATCTTGCCTAATTGCAACAGGTAACATTTCTAGTACCATATTATACAATAGTGGTGATAATCGGCATCGTTGTTTCATCCTTGAATATACTGGAAATCTATGTAGCTTATCTCCATTGATATAATGCCTACTAAAGGCTTTAGCTCCATACTGCTTATTAATTTATGGAAAGTTCTCTTTATTCCCATGCTCCCCCCCTCTCTCTAATATGAATGTGCGCTGTATTTTCTGAAAAGATTTTTCTACATCTATTGAGATAAACAAGTAGTTTCTGTTACTTTTGTTGTTGATATGATTGATAATGTTAACAGTTTTCTTAATATTTAACCATCCCTGAATATCTGGTAGGAATCCTGCCTTATCCAAATGTATTATTCTCGTGATAAATTGCTGTATTCTTTTCTTAAAAATCTTATTTAAACTTTTTGCATCTATATTCATTAGAGAAATGAATCTATAATTTTCTTTCTCTGTTCTGGCTCTTCCTGATTCAGATATCAAAATCCTATTTGCATCATAAATAGAATTTGAGAGGACTCCTTCTTCCCCAATTTTCCAAAATATTCTATTTAGTGTTGGAATTAACTGTTCTTTTAATGTTTGATAGAATTCACTTGTAAATCCATCTAGCCCTGGAGATTTTTTCCTTGGGAGTTCATCAATGGCCTGTTAAATTTCTCTTTCTGAGACGGGGTTGTTTAAGTATTCGACTTCGTCTGTTTTAATCTGGGTAATTTATATTTTTTAAAGTACTCATCCATCTCATTTAGATTGTTTCAGAGGGGGTATAAGCATAATTTCTCATTTGAATTTCAACAAATCAGTTCTTGCAACACTAGATAATTGTTTTGCTTGACATAAGTAAATGTGAGAAGAAAAAGGATAGATCTACTTTTTTACTCCATGTCTGATAATAACTTTCAAAGACAAGTAATTTCTTTCTCTTTTGGTCTCTGTTAATTAATATTAAATCAAGAGTTTGGATTAGGTGACTGCTAATGCTTGTAATTGCTCTAAATCCAATTTTCTCTCTTTGTGTGAAATTGAAACTAACTACAAGAAAGAAGGAAAGTGATAGCAGTATTATGAAGATGAGACACGTTATTGAGCAACGACTTGGAAAAGGAGGAAATATGAGCTAAACCATATGAAAAACTTACTAAAACAAAAAAGTAAAAAGTTTAGTATGGGAAGAGAAGGGCTAAGGAGGGTATAACAGCTTAACATATAATGATGATTGCTGAAGGACTATCAAATGGAAGAAATATATTTTATTTCTTTGTTTTCACATCCGCTTTGTCCCAGTATGTAACTGTGAGCAACAGGTGTAAATTACCAAGGATTATACTCAATGGAAATGAAAACTTTCTAACTAGAGCCATCATTTTCATCAATAGTCTATACTTTTAAGCAGGATGAAACATTGAGAGGGACATCTTAAAGAGCTTTCTTTCGGATTATGGGTAACTGTCTTTGAAGGGGTAGGGAACAGGCAGCCCTGCGGTCACATGTGGGTGCCACTTTTTGACTGGGTTCATGTTTTACAGGACAAATGTTTTAAGGAAGGGGATTTGTTCCATGAAGTTTTCGTTCAGTTGAAGGGCCACACTCGAGGACCTAGAGGGCCACATGAGGTCTTGAGGCCACAGGTTACTCACCCATAGTCTATGAAGTCCTTTTAAGTTATGAGATTCTTTAACATTTACATTAAGGATAAAGTGATTTCTCATGTATTTTTTCCTCATACAGGACACCAAAAGACAGATCGGGTCTCTGGTAATTTCCCCGTTGATATAAACTTCATAGTCTTGTTGAGATAAATCCTGAATTTGGACTAACAGTGCAATAAGAGCCTCCATCGCAAAGCGTAAGGAACACAACAGGTCTACTGCATGGATTTTAAAGGTAATATTTTCTGGGGGTTTATTCAATTAAATTTTAAAGAGATCAAATGTTATTGGTATAATTAAAAGCTGATGTCAGAGGGGAAACAATTGCAAAGAGGTTACAGAAAATATGCCTTCATCATTTTTCTTTCTCATGTTTGTACTTTGAGTAGATCTCACTCCTCTCCAACCCGCGTGAATTGACAATATATAAATGAGAAATAATGTGACTGAATTTCTTCTTGTTGGACTGACCCAAGATCCAGAAAAGGAAAATAGTATTTGACGTCATCTTATTTTCTACATTGCCCCATTTTGGGGAACCTACTTATCACTGTCACCATTAAGAACAGTTCCACCCTTGAGTCACCTATATATTTCTTCCTGACCTATTTGACCTTTTCTGATGATTGTATATTTACCATCACAGCTGCAAAACTCATAGTATAGAGTCTGCATAAGAGGAAGAGTACCAACTTTGATGTATACATGATCCTGTTACCTAGATGGCACTTCTTTGACTGCACGGAAATCTTGGTTCTCACCCTGATGGTAAATGACCACTATGTGACCATCTGTAAATCTCTACACTACTAGACACTCATGAGTAGGAAAGTACACAGGATCTTGGTGGAATTAGGCTGGGTGGCCTCATTTGTGCATTCCATTGCCCAAATCTTCATTGCCTTGAATTCACCCTTCTGTAGTCCCAATGTAGTCAACTACTATTTCTGTGATTTACAACTCTTGATTAAATTGGCCTGTAGTGACACATATGTGTTAAACCACTTGTTTGTTTTCAATAGTGGAGCCGTCTGCATGTTGAACTTTATATTACTGATGATATCCCACATTGTTATCTCACATCCTCTGAGAAATCAGAGTTGAGAAGAAAGGAACGAAGTCCTTTCCACCTGCAGCTCTCACATCATTATTGTCCTCATATTCTTTGCCCCTGTATACTCATACACAGTAGACCACTAACCACTTTTCCTGTGGATAAGCTGGTAGTTGTGTTTTATGCCATCGGAACTCTTTTAATTGACCACATGATCTACATACTGAGCAATAACAAAGTTAAAACTGCTATGAGAAAACTGTGGAGCAACGGGAAAACTTTGCATAAAAAACAATGTGCATAAACACCAACACTTTTCAAAACTTATTTGGTCGAGCCGGGATAGATGCATTAGTGGTAACTTTTGATATTGGTGCATATGACACATAAGCTTATCTTACAGGGTACTTGTCAGGATATGTCAAGAAAGAATATACATGGGTGAGTTTCAGTTTCAACTGAGGTTGTGTATAAAATGAGTTATCTAGTCAAGTGATTTAAAGTACCTAAACCAGATTGTTAATGATGATCTGCCATCAAGGTCCAGGCCTTCCTGAATCTAGATCCCACATCTCTGATTCTAGATGCCTTCACTGTCCATTTTGCAAATGGAAACAAAAATCATGTCCCACTCTGCTTGTGGTCGAAGTTAGTCATTTTACCTTATTTCCGGCTTATGTTTCAGTATTTAATTTCACAACCTTGACCAATTGGTACTTGCTTATTTTGATTAAGCATGGCCTAGAGGATTCCTGAAACGGATATCATCCTTCCTTTAACTCTGTCACATGAATTTTGTTTTTCTCTGAGATCATTAACTAGATGCTCAAAATTGATCAACAGCCACACAGAGACAAGAATACAGGACTTTCGTTCACTCAAAATGCGGCACACTCTATCAGCACGTTTATGGAAAAGTGTCTGTTACATGTCCTGCTGATCTGTCGAATGAGTCTAATGAGTTGCTGACCTACTTCAACTACCTTGAAGGGTTGATGTAGGACTTTCTCATTGTGCTAATGTATGTGAAAATTACTTGTGACAAAATACTTGACAACATGAGGTAAATAAGAGACATATATTTGTTATAATGTGCGATATAAAGAAGATATATGTATATATATATATATATATATATATATATATATATATATATATATATATATATACATATACACACATATATATCTCACTCAATATATGAGAAAAAGAGGGAGCCCAGAAAGTCATTGAACTGGTTATAAAAGAAGGAATAAAGAAAGTGGGAGAAGATGCCTGGATTAATCCTGTCCTGAGTTGTTTTACTTTTTCTTAGAGTAGTTAATATGCGGTGGTGTATATATATATATGTGTGTGTGTGTGTGTGTGTGTGTGTGTGTGTGTGTATGTATATGTATATACATATATATGTATATATATCCATATACATGTATACATACACATATATGTGTGTGTGTGTGTATGTGCGTGTGTGTTCTTTATGCTGATTCTTAACTTTCCTCTCTAAGAAGACCTAAGAGTTGTGGTGATGCAGACTTGTTGGGTAAACAGGGAAGTGAAAAAATATCCTAAAGCGTTATTGAATCTTGATTTATAGTCAAAAACAGTAATCATCTCATCAAAGCAATTACTTCCTCAAGAAAGAGAGAGGTTGATCAATGGAATAGAGAAATTAAAGAAGAAAATGAGCACAATAGCCCAGTCTTTGTAAACCCAGAGATCCAGGCTATTATGATGAGAAATCAATATTTGACAAAATCTTCAGGAGAAACTGGAAAGCTTCCTGACAGAAACTAAGTACAGTGCAAACTCTCACACAATGTACCACGATTAACTTTTGATGGATTCATGACTTTGATATAAAAGGTAACAACATAAAGAAATTATAGAAACAATGAGAAAACATTTCAGATCTTTACAGAAGGAGAGTTTATGGCTAAACATGAAATAAAGGACATCATCAAGGGCAAAATGAACAATACACATCACATAAGTTTTTTTTTAAAGATTTATGCAAAGAAAACAAGTCCAGGAGGAAAAATTATAAGAAGCATGGAACCAAGGAAATAATTCCCCCAATAACTGTGCAAATGTAGCCACTGCATGGTGGAATGGATAGAGCTCTGAGCCTAGACTAAGAAAGACCTGAGTTTAAATTCTGTCTCTGATACTTCCTAGCTTAACCTTTGTTTTCCTCAGTTTCCTTAGGAAAAAAGCAGATAATAATGGTTCTTATCTCCAAGGATTATTTTGAGGATAAAATGAGATAATATTTGGAAAACATTTGACACAGTATACTAGATACTCTCTAAATATTGCCGTCTTCAGCAGCGGCAGCAGCAGTATAATAATATTGCAGTGTTCTAGTAGTAGTAGTATAGATATATATGTAACTTACTCAATTTACATGAATGAGATTTATCCCCCAATTATTAGATAATGAAAAGAATTAATGGCAGATTTCAGAAGAACAATCCAAATTATCAATACTGAAAAGAAAACCAATGCTCCAAATCAGCAATATTTAAGGACACAAAATCAAATAACTCTGAGGCTTCACCTCACTCCTTTCAGAATGACAAATGTAACAAAGATAGAAAAAAACAAATGCAGGAATAATGGGGGGGGAATTACACTCAATCTTTCTTTGTAGAACTGTATGCTGGTTCAGTCATTCAGGATATAAATTTCGAACTATTTTCACAATGTTATTTAAATATTTCCATTCTTTGACCTAGAAAGAGCCTTTCTCAATTTACACCCTTCTGATCGAATAAAATGGAAAAGGATACATATAGGTATGTGGGTGTATGCACACAAAAATGCGTGTATATGTGTACGTATGCATATATGGCACATGAAAAATCTTTTATGGTGGCAAGGGTTTGTAAATTAAAAAGGTATGTATCAAACTATTAGGGCATGTATAAAATTTCATAGTATAAAAATATCATATTATAAAACTAGGATGAAACTGTATTATGTATAGGAAATAAAGAGGATACTTTCAGAGAAATCTGAAGCCACTCTCGATTGATACAGAATGAACTGATTGTAAAAAAAGAGGATAACTTATACAATAAAAAGAACATTGTAATAAAAATAACATTAGAATGACAAAGTTACTTAAAATCAAAATCTCTGACCAGTGTAATGAAGAATCGTGATTTCAGAGAAGTGATGATGAAACATAATACCAACCTTTGGACAAAAATGTGGTTAACTCAGTGTGCAGAATAAGAAATGCTTTTTTTGCAGGGATTTGTTTTGTTTGACTATATTTGTTTCAATTTTTTACAGTGATGGGGGAGAGGAGAAACGATAGAATTTTGCTAAATGAGACAAATATAATTAATTTTTAAAAACACGTTAAGCTCACAAATACAGCACTTTACTACAGAGTGAAGTCACAGGTTAACTAATTTTTATTAAATGCCTACTATATTCCAAACCTAAACTCTTCTTGAATTTTTCAAACACTACCTAATACATTTTCTCATTGTGCTCATCAGTGATAGTCCGATATTTCTTCCCTTTCATAGTTTTGTTAGTTTAGGATTATATTGCATATATTGATCTATTTTTCCACATCATACTGAACCCTGAGTAGCTAAGAGATAGAAATTCTGCAAGAAATCATACCTGATGAACTATTTAAACCAGGTGTTGTATTCTCTTCTATACTTTCGTCAAGATCAGCAGCTGTGAAGATTATATAGAATATATTTAAAATTAAATTTGATAATGGAACAAAATGTTATTGACCTAAAATTACAAATCCTAATTTAAAAAAAAGTTTTTCAGAGAGCAGCTTATTATAGAAGTGTAATAAGAAGACCGAATTGTGCAAGCTTCATAACCCAGTAAAAAACTTCCAATCAAATACCTGAAAGATCTCAGGGGAATTAAATGCACCAAAATGTTGATAGCAATGCCTATTTAACCGTATCAATTAAACTGAAACATAGTAGGTACTTTTCACTTGGGGAATTAGGGAACCAATTATGGTATGTGATTGGATCAGCTAAATGGTGTAGTGGATAGAGCACCAGTGCAAAAGTCAGGAGGACCTGAGTTAAAATCTCACCTCATACCCTTGACACTCACTAGCTGTGTGACCTTTGGCAAGTCAATTAACCTAAATTGCCTCATCCTGGGTCATCTCCAGTCATCCCGATGAACATCTGGTCACGGAACTCAGATGGCTCTGGAGGAGGAATGAGGTTGGTGACCTGCACAGCCCTCCTTCACTCAAAACGAAGTCAAGTGCAAGTCACGTCATCATTTCTCTGATGGAACGGTCTTCCTCACCAGCGAAGGATGAACACTCACACACGTACTGTATATGATATTGTCATAGTATAAGAAATGACAAATATTTTCATTTTGAGAATTTAATTATGATTCAGAAGAGCCCATACAGAGGAAAATAGTTAGAAGATGGTAAATAATTACATGTCGATACTATAAAGAAAAATATTTTAATTATAAAAACATTTACTTACTTTCCTTCAACCCATAAACCAGGCCAAAAAAAGAAAAAAAATGTAAAGAATAAGTATAAAAGAATAAAACAGATTTCTATATTGTCCATATCTTCAGTTGTCCATCTGTTTCTGAAACTTTACTCCATCACTCCTTTGTTAAGAATTGGATAGCATGCATGGCCATCCATCCTTGGAAATCAAAGTGAGGATATTGTTGATTGATGTTTTAAATCTTTTATACCATTTATACTTTATTCTTATTGCATAAATTATTCTACAGTACCACTTCATGCTCTTATCAATTCGTGTAAATGTTCCCAGGTTTCTCTGTTGGTCAGTCAGAAAACATGCATCAAGGGCCTATTTTGTAGGTGCAGGCTAGGCACTGGGGAATCAAAAACTGGCAGAAAACACACCCTGACTTTATTCAGTAGATCACAGTCTAACGAAGGAGACCTCATGCAAACAGCTATGCACAAACGGGATACGTGAGGCATAAACTGGAGATCATCAATAGATGCAAAATACTGACATTGCACAGAAACAGGAAAGATTTCTTGAAGAAAAATGAATTAAATTGGAATATGTAGGCAGCCAAGCATGACAGAAGGCAAAGAAACCTCGACCCTTTGTTGTCCCTGGCATCTTGTTTAAGAGTATCCACTACATCCTTTCCACTGGTAGCTCCCTGAAGGCAGGAACTATAATTTTATGTTCATTGTTTGTTACAAAGCCTGGAACATATTAGGCACTTCAAAATGTTTACTGGTTAGTTATTTGCTGAACGGAAGCAAATGTATTGATGTGTCAATCTATCTACTGTCTATTTGGTATATATTAAATTCTTTATCTACCACCTACTATCTATATCCATCAATACAGCTTTGTTCCTACCGTCTTGTATCTTCATCTATCTTTCTCCCTATATAGCAAACATTTATATCTGTCTGTATATATAGAACCAGCTATCATTTATCTGTCTCCCTACCATTTATTTTCTTCATGTATGTGTATCAATTTGTCTATCTCACTGTAGTTAGCTAGCTATGCGTATTTGCATATGTACACACACACATAAAAACACCCACACCCACCCACCCACACACACATATAATTTGCTTGTCTCAATATATGTTTTATACCTCAGGTGGAAAGGGAGTAGATGATTTCTTTTTTGCTTGTTTTTGTTTTTACTTGTTTGCGTGTAATATATTCCCTGGCATTCTATGTTTCTAATAAATGTTTTAAAATTTTGAATTACATAAAATCCTGTCAAATGTACATCTGACCATCTTTGGGCTATTCAAAAGATACCTTCCAGGTTATTCCCAAATAAGAAATTTATCTCAGAAACGATGTCACCAATTAAGTTATTTTTAACGTTCATAGATGGCAGAAAAAGTACATTAACTATGCAAGTCATTCAACTGGTAATACAGCCAAAGCCTGGCACTCAGCCAGACTGGCATTACTTAGCTAAGGAAGTTTGCTCCTTCACTGATCAAAGTCGAATGAACTAAAGGCAGCAACTGTCCCATAAATGGCAGCCTCTTATTTGCTGGTGATGGAGTGAGTTCTCTAAGTTTCTGAACTTCAATGCAATTTCTACATGTTTCTGTGTGAGTAAGAAAGACTTTGTCCTTTAAGGGTTCATTATGAATCATAATATAGGTCAGAGAGAGTACAGCTCTGGCATTTATTGTAACAGTAAAGGGAAGAATGTTGTTTATGAAACTGACAACATCCCGTTATTCTGTCAAAGATAAGTAACCATCTAGTACTAGGTTTGGGTCTTCAGCAAAGAAGTGTAATGTGATGGTAGTCCAAGGAACATCATAAATTTCAAATTTATTAAGAAATGATCACTTTTGTTAATTTTTTTTCTTTATGAGAGCACAGGTGGGCTGGAGTTGGGGTTTTGTTAGAGTAGCGAATGTTTCGAGGAGATTGCTGCGGTAAAAAAAAAAAAAAAACAACTTTTCAGTAATTTATAATCTTAAAGAATTTCATCTGGAACTTAGGCACTATATGACTTGACTTCCTAGG
The DNA here is from genome assembly GCA_023548195.1 of Bettongia penicillata ogilbyi. Classification (NCBI taxonomy): domain Eukaryota; kingdom Metazoa; phylum Chordata; class Mammalia; order Diprotodontia; family Potoroidae; genus Bettongia; species Bettongia penicillata. The sequence goes on from JAJHZJ010000598.1 coordinate 791,845, forward strand.
GTTATACTAACATGTAACCAACTGAATCAACAGGCAGATTTTTTACCACACACCATGGTGTAGATTTAGTTGATCTTTCAGCAATCTCATTCAGATGTGACAGTGCATTCCTAGAACATGTTGGGACGTTAATAAATGCTTTTTGAATTGACTGTTTCTTTCAAGGACTGTTTTCTTTCAAGGACGCAAGGTGAAATATGAAGTTTGCAAGTGAATTCTAATGCAAGGAGGCAAGCATTGGAAAGGTGAAACTGGAAGCTAAATTATATCCATAAGGTAATAAGTAGGACGCTTAATTTAAGGTTTGTGACCTTTGGGATATATTTTTTCACCTTAAGTTGTGAACAACCTGTTTCTAGGCTCACTGAACTTCATGGTATGCTGAATCTTACAGAAGAAAACGTAAAATTAAGCCCAGTTTGTAAATGTTGTAATTGAGAAGTTTCTTTAAAATTTCAGAACACACAGTTGTAAAATCACTAAGAGGTCTTCAGGTTCCAGTTAAGAAAGATAAAGGTGAAATCTTTTATTCGTGTTTTTCCTTCTTTGTTTTAGTGCTTAAGGAAACAGGATCAATAAATGGAATACAATCATGAGCTAAAGAATATATGGTAGGCAAGGCATCGTATTGTTCAAAGAGTAACGAATTTGTAATCATAGGAAAGAAGATCAATCTAACCTCTCAACCTCTGACACCTGTATGGCCTTGAGGAATTCACTCAGCTTTTCCAGGGCTGTTTCCTCATATTTAAAATGAGGCATTTGGAGAAGATGACCTAGTGTTAAGCTGTAAATTTCTGATCAAGTAATTCCATCAGCGTTCATGTATTGCTTGGTGGGTAAAAGACATATGGAGAGTTGGTGAAGCAATGAATATTATTCTATGATCTATTTCTCTTTTCATTCTCATTCTAATTCTCTTTTTTATTCCCTAATTCCATCTAATTGTCCCTGAGTTCATTTACCCAGTTTCTCTATCAATATCCAGTAATCACATTCTCATCACTATTCTTTTATTCTAATAATTATAATGCATAGCAATTATAACGTGATTTAAAGATTGTAGACCACTTTGCACGTCACCTTATTTGATCTCCTAAAGCATGCAGCTAGTTGCTATTATTACCTACATTCAACTGCCAAGCAAGCTAAGAGTGATTGACTTTATTACAGTCATACAGTCAAAACTTGCCTGAGCTAGACTTTTAACTCATGTCTTCCTGAATCCAAGCCAAACACATTTTCCCCAGTTCAACCAGTTCAACTATTCTAATGTCCCAGCTGCAAACACTCTTTCTATTGTCGATTTACCATTCTACAAAATACTCTGGAGTGGATGATGATTTGAGGACAAGATACTTTATATCAGTTGCAAGAATAGGCAGACTTTACATTCTGGAGGGATTTGTATCTCCTGTCTAGGGGATATGGGATTGTTAGGCACCAACTGAAGGCAAGGAAAACTGAGGCCATTTGATCAAGGATCTGACATGGCATTGACTGGCTAAGACTAATCGGGGTTCTTACACATTTCTGAGTTGTTTGAGTAGATTCAATAATTATTTCTTTCTGTATTCCTTTAACTTCGACTGCAGTTATAGACATGGCAACGTTTTCTACTTTCACATACAGCATTATTCTCCAATGAGTCTTGTAAGGTAAGTAGATCACATCAAATTATTGACATTTTATACATAGATAGGGGTAAAACTTTTTCTTTTAAGAACTGTTAAAAGTGCTACAAGGAAAAACAAAAGTGACTGCATTAGGCAATGAGTCATAGACATAGGAGTTTCCATGGTACCTCACTGGTCCCTTGCCCTTTCCACCATAAAACATATGCATTAAACAAAAAGATTATTAACATCCTTAGAATTAATGCTACCGAGACAGGTTACAGAAAGAAAAAAAACTGCCAAATTTCACTGTTTGTCTTTCTTTTTTTAAGAAACAACTATACATTTTTAGTTCTCAAAAGAAGATGATAATATGACTGACGGATTGATCAGAAATAAAAATCTTTCATTTTTTTCTAAGACCATTGACTCAAAACGATAAGAAAATCAATCTAAATCCAAAGGAAACCAAAAAAAAAACTTCACTAATTTTATTTTGTTTTCCTGATAGAGCAAGAGAATATTCTAAGTCATATACTTTCAAAAATATCATGAAAACTCGCATTTTATTAAGTAAATAAAAACAAAAATATAAGATTATAAAAATAAGTACTAGTGTTAGGATTTTAAACGAAAAAAAGGAGAAAATAAATACATGGAAAAATGAAGGAAGGAACAAAACCTACAGTGGGTTAAAGAAGGTCTGAGGGAAAAGTAGGGATTTCTTGACTTGTTGGTCCAATTTTGATTATCACCTTTGCTAGTTATTGTCTAATCATCATTTTTCAGACTAATTTCAGGTTTTCACTTAGATTTTTGTATGCTTGTATGTGCATTTATATGAAATTATATTAAAATATGTTGTATTAAAACCATCTCAAAAATTATAAAAGATACTTCATTTTAGATTAAAAAAAATTAAAAAAACTTAAAACTGAGTTTAGCGATCAAAAGATTATGTATTCTTCAAATACAAAATAATAAATCTCCCAAATTATTTCCACCCCCCATTTATGATGTGAACTTCATGCATGCCTTACTTCCTCAACAAAAATGTAAGCACTGAAATACAATACTAAATTTTGTAACACTTTTCAGGCATTGCTTATACGAGCTTCACGACATTTAGTAGGTAGAAAGAAAATTAGGGGTACTCTAGTCTGAATCCCTCATTTTACAGGTAATAAAGTAGTTTCTGAGAGTTTATATCATTTATAAAGTCATTTATATGTTTGTGCTTAAGACCGTGCAAAAGGTGTTGACTAGTTTAGGACTCGTCCCTAATATTATTTATCTTTCATTTGTTAGTACTCAGTTAATCATTATTGAAAAAAAAAAACATTGATTCATTCCAAGCACTTGTTTTCCCATCAGGGGCCAATTACCTTTAGAAACTGAGAATGAAGGTGGGAATTAGTCAGGGACTGATATCAAGCAAAAATCAATTTATAGTAATCTTAATTTTAATTGTATTTTAAATAACTCTTGTGATATGCCAAATCCCCTAGACTGATGTTTTTGTCTGGGACAGAACTTTGATTGAGTAGAGCACAGTCTGAGCCTGACTGACAAGTATGTAATTTGAATACAGGTGCCAATAAATCAATGGAACTGATTTGATTCACTTTAACAGCAAGACATTTCAGACTGTAGAGTATGAAATTTAGGGTGTGATAGGTAGGATGCACTCAGTGCTTCAACATTCAGCTTAATTAAATGTTATTCTTGGGGTCCCCTGATGAGATGTCTATCTCAGATAAATGGTAGCAGTTACTTTGCCCCTAATATATACCTCTACAGTCATGACTTCCCTCTGCTTTCTCCATTTACTCTTTTCTTAAAATTTTGTTTATTGAATTAGAACATTCCATCATTTTCATCTTTATTCCTAACCACCACCTATGCAGAAAGCCATTCTTTTTATGAAAGGACAGAGGGAAGAGAGACAAAGACAGACAAGGAGAGACAGAGAGACTGATACACACACAGAGACAGAGGGAAAGAGAAAGTATTGAATGAAAAGCTAACATTATGAGTAGTATTGTGCTGAAATGGTCTAATTTCAGTAGCTTCAGGAAGGTTTTCCAGTACCCTTCCCTTTTCCCACATTTCCAGGTACACCACTGAGACAGGTCTCTAAGAGTTTGACAATCCATAACTGATTGCCTCATTCATATTTCTTAGTTTAAGAGCCGAGAGAGAATCACTCTGCGTGTTACCAGTCATTTATTGTCAAGGTGGATGCATTTATTCATAATTCTCTCGGAAAAATAATTTATTCTTTATTAAAGAGAATGTAAGAGGGTGAGCTGAGAGGCAGAAAACCCTCAAATTAAAAATAAAGAAAGAAAGAAAAAGGAGGGAAGGGAAGCAAAGGAAAGGGACAGGAAGAGAGGGAAATGAAAAGAAAATATATAAATGAAAAGGGAATAGTTTTCCTGGGACGTTCGCTGTGCAAACGCAGTGGTTTTAGATTTGTTTATAGTTGCATAATTAGGTGTTGAAGTAGTCAAAGGGCTGGATACGGTATCAAGAAGACCTGAGTTAAAATCCAAACTCAGACACTAATCAGATATGTGACCCTGAGAAACTGGCTTGACTTATCTCAGCATCAGTTTCTTTATCTGTACAATGATGATAATACTAGTACCTATCTTTGGGATCAATGTGTTGATAACATGGAATAATTTTAAAATACTTTAAAAATCTTAAAACACTACATTAATTTTAGTTATTATGATTATTATTACTAGTTTGTGAACATATAACAGGGTCTTAAAATACCTCTCTATGTCTTCATGCATAGATTTAAATGAGTGTATTTTTTGATACTTTTACCCCCCTTTTCATTCCCTACTATTTTCAGATCAATGGCGTGGTTAATATTTAGTATGTTTAATACTTCATAAAATATTTAGATTAATGATTATAAAGTACTGACGAAAATATTTTCATTCTCAGAACATCCTGTTATTAAGTGAATGCAACGTAGTGGCCCAATGCCTGAACACTTTCATATCTTAGAAACCCTGAGTTAACAATTTATATCATATACTTCTCATTTGTGATATTGTGAAAATCAAATATCTACAATGTTTTTCAGTTTCCTTGTTTGCAAGCCAAGGATAATCCGTATAACCTTGAACCCTGGAACTTGGATCATGTTGATTCTATATAAAATTTTGTAACTTAAAAAAGAAAAACTAGGCATTTCTTAAAGTCATTTTTAAAAGCAAATGTGATTATTTGCTTACTATCAAGCTAGGTGACACAGTAGAGAGTTTTGATTCTGAAATCAGGAACGCTCAAATTCCAATGAAGCCTGTGGTCCTTAATGCCTGTTAATCCCTGTGAAAAATCACTTATACTCTGTCTGGCTTAGTTTGCTCATTTGTAAAGTGAGGATAATGATAGCATCTGCCTTCTAGGGTTATTGTGGGAATTAAATGAGATACTAAATTTCAGTTCCTGATGCTTCATAAACGTTTATTTTTTCTCCTTAATTAAAGGGACAAGAATCTGAATCATTTAAATGGTAGCTGGCATGCTAAAATTTCCAGTACTCATAAAGTACTGACCTTGATATTATATAATGTGAGTTTGGACACCAGCACATCTACAAGAGTAAACAATGGCTAATAACTTTTCTTTTCTTGTACTTTTTTCATTTATGAAATGACTGGTTTGGAATAGGTGACCTCTAAGTTACTGTTTGATTCTTAATTTATTACTGTCTGACTCAAACGCCAGTTTTGTCATCTTTCATAAGGTAAAGCGAAAAGTTTTCTCCACCAAAATGTTCTCACACTTTCCTAATCTGGTACACTTAGTTATCAGCTGCTATTATACTTGCCTTCATAAATTGTTTGGAGTTTAAAGTGTATAAATTAATAGCAACAAAATTATTTTATTTAAATTCGTTATTTAATTTGGTTCTCATGACAGTGCTATAGATTCTCTCTATATGCATACATATACACATAAATGTAGGTATGTTATGTTTGCATGTATATGTCTGTAGGTGTGTATTTCTGTCTATACTCTCCATTTATCTCCTCTCATCTCTTCACTTCTCCTCTCTTCTCTACCCCTCATCTGTCCTCTCCTCTCCTCTCCTGATCTTTACCCTTTCCGTTCAAAATCATATTGATACTGCTAGTGTTCTTTAAGAAGTTTTTCAAGATTTCAAGGGTTGGTTGGAAAAAAATATTGATTAGAAAGTTAACATTGTCCATTGAGAAATAAAAAGCACATTTTCAAAGATAACTGAGAGCAGCATTGAAAGAGTATTATATTCTCTTCTTGTTTTAAAATTTTTAAAAATGTAAAAAAAAATGTATAATATTAGATGCAAATAACACTTGTTAACGAATATATTGATTGCAGTGGCTAGGATTTGTCCAAGTTCCTAGAAATATTTTAGTTAGGTGAATTGAGTAGTAGACATGAAGTGTAAAGAAAATAGCAGCCCTTCACTGTTTCCCTTGATATTTATAGTATTTATGACCTTTAACGAGTCATGTAATCCTTTTTAAGTTACCTTGCCTAAGCAATAAAATGGGAGAGATCAGATCTGAAAAAGCCATTCCACAAAATTTTATTAGGAATATATTAAAATGCACCTATTATTCTTTACAATCATTAGTTATATGTCAAATATTGTAACTTTTCCATGTTCAACATTTTTACAAATGAGTTAAAGACACAGCGATACACATAATATTTGTAAATGGACGAGAAAATTAATACGTTGGATAACAGTCAGGATAAAAATTAACTTTCACAACCTACCATCACTTTGACCTGACAACGTATCATTTAATTGGAATGAATATAAATCCTATATTTCCTTCAAACCGTCCAATAAAGCCAATATAAAATAAACTGTCAAAGTCAGGCAATAACAAACGTGTAAATGATTTTGTGGCCATATCTCAAGTGTGTTCTGGATGATTTTGGGAAACCAATGTTGCTTCCCTAGTTTTCAATTTCCTATTCTGAAAAATAAGTTGATTAAACTTGATAACCTTCAATACCTCCACAAAAACTTAATCCATGAACCATTAAACTATGTTCTTAATTGGAGCAAATGATCTGACTTGGCACCAAATATTTTAATGTGACTTTGGGGTGTATTTGAATTCTAGTGTTAGAATAGGACAGGTGATAATTCCCCAGGGAACTCACATGTAGATTATTTGAATATTTAATTGCACAGGATACGACTAGTAACAATTTTTTATAGCTTACTGAAAGGGAAATGTAATTATGTCAGGAAATCATCATGTCAGGAAAAAATAATGGTCAAAATAACTTGAACTGCTCTAAAGTATAATATAAATACAAATAAATTTTCTTTTTTATTGGTTAAAATCTCTTGGAGACTCTATGATTATTTGTCAGAGAAAGTGTTAAATGTTTTCCCTTATAGGTAAAACTGGACAAAGATATTTTATGAGTTCCCTTCAAAATTTGAGATTCTATGAAAGAATTGCCAAATCAGAACAATCTAGGTCTGTATTGTTTCTAGTAGATTAGTATGCATGTTGAGAGATTAAAGTAATTATACTTCAAGGTGTTAACGAAAGGAAGTTTGGGCAGCAATTTGAGTTTTTAAATCACACAAACACACATGCACACAAACACACACGTAGGCATGCACGCACAAACACATACCATGAGCAAGAAATATGTTAGATAAATTGGAGCAAATTATGAGAGCAATTTTTACTTAAAACTCTCCTACCTAATACTTAGAAAATAGGATAAAAGAAGCTTAATTATAGAGAGTCAAGAAGTGTTTCTTTTATGGAGACCTCTCAAATTCTTGTCTATTAATCCTTCCTTATTATTTTTTTATACTAACTAGTTCTCACCTGTGTCCTTACTAGTTGAGTCATAGCGATGAGAAATAATGTGACTGAATTCATTCTGCTTGGACTGACTCAGGACCCAGAGAAGCAGAAAATAGTTTTTACCGTTTTTTTTGTGTTCTACATTGCCACTGTGTTGGGGAACATTTTAATTGTTGTGACAATTAAAACTAGTGCAACACTTGGTTCACCTATGTACTTTTTCTTGACCTACTTGGCCATCGCTGATTCGTGTTTCTCTACTACCACGGCTCCCAAATTGATTGTAGACAACCTCTCGCACAAGAATACTATTTCCTTTGATGAGTGCCTTACCCAGATATTTGCCTTGCATTTCTTTGGCTCTATGGAGATATTTGTCCTCATTTTAATGGCCTATGACCGCTTTGTGGCCATCTGTAAGCCTCTACATTACTCAGTCATCATGAACCTCAGGGTGTGTGGGATACTGATACTGGTGGCATGGATAGGGTCATTTCTACATTCTATTGCCCAGATAATCCTTATCTTGAATGTGCCCTTTTGTGGTCCCAATGTGATTGACCACTATTTCTGTGACTTGCAACCATTGTTGAGACTGGGATGCATGGACACATATGTATTAAACCTTTTAGTAGTCTCCAATAGTGGAGCCTTATGCACAGTCAGCTTTGTTTTGCTAATGATATCCTATACAATTATATTGCACTCCCTGAGAAATCATAGCGCAGAGGGGAAGCGTAAAGCCCTCTCCACCTGTAGCTCCCATATCATTGTTGTCATCATATTCTTTGGTCCCTGCATATTCATGTACACTCGTCCCCCAGCCACCTTCCCTCTTGATAAGTGGGTGTCTGTATTTTATACTATTGTAACTCCCTTCCTCAATCCTTTGATCTATACTCTAAGGAGTACAGAAGTAAAAAATGCCGTGAAGAAGCTATGGAACACCCAAGGTACTTCAGGTGAAAATTAATATGCTCAAGCATATTATTCTTTTCCAATTTTTTCAATGATACCTCGCCCAAACTGGAGTAATTGACAATGATATATGATAACAAATGTCACAATATCTAGGAGTTCTTAATCTGGGATCCACAAATTTTGACAATATTTTCATAATTATATTTCATTAGAATGTTCATTTACTTTACAAATAAATGTATATTATGCCTTGAAAATATTCATATTAACATGAAAAATATTAAAAATATCATTTACTTTGTTTTTATCATTATTTAAAATAGTAATAAATAAAGTATCAATGTGAAAACTTTATTTCATCTCTTAAAGTGAACCAAAGGCAATAAAAGTCAAGAAAGAGAGCAACTTTTGTGCTGCAATTAATGAAATTCTGGATATCCAATCCCATCTTTCCTCTTAATTTCTTTTGTGAAGGGGGGGGAGCCAAGATGGTTGGGTAAAAACACTAACATACTCTAGCTCTTCCCCCACAGCCTATAAAACACCTGTAAAAAATGACTCAAATTCTAGAGCAGGTGAAGTCACAGAATGACAGAATAAAAGATATTTCCAGCCAAAGGAAACCTGAAAAGCTGACAGGAAATCTCTGTGGTACAAGACCCGGAGTGGAGGGGAGCCCAGCCCTGGCCATATGGCACTGCACTGAGATCGACAGGACCAGAACAGGCCCCCGGGGGAGAATCACTGGTAACAGCGGAGGGTCTCCGATCCCTCAAACCACAAACACCAAAGAAAGCTTCAAAGGCCAGTGAGACGGCTTTCCCAACTGGGCGAGATGGGAGCAGCCCCCCCCAACACCACAGCACCAGCCCCAGGTGGCAGCAACTGTAGTGGTGGCGGCAGCTGCAGCATCCATTTGTGAAGCACGCCACGTAAAGCCCCTGGGGGAATTGAGCAGCTTATCTGAATTGCAGCCCTGATCATGTTCCTGAGGTGAGGACAAGCTCTAGTACCCTCCTCTTCAGAAAAGACTAAGAAGTCAAGTAACTGGCTGGGAAAATGCTCCCCAAAAGGGGAAAAAATAATGTCATAGAAGGTTACTTTCTTGGTGAACGGTTATTTCCTTCCATCTTTTCTGATGAGGAAGAACAATGCATAATGTTAGAGGAAGTCAAGGTTTCGTATCCAGTACCTCCAAAATAAATATATAATGGTCTTAGTCAGTGGAAGGGCTTGAAAAGCGAGTCAACAGCTTGCTAAAGGAGACGCAAAAACATGCTGAAAAAAGTAACACCTTTAAAAATATTCTAACTCAATTGGAAAAAGAGGTTCACAAAGCCAATGAGGAGAAGGCTTTAAAAAACAGAAGTAGCCAAATGGAAAAGGAGGTTCAAAATCTCACGAAAGAAAATAGTTCTTTAAAATGAGAGTGGAGGAGATGGAAGCTAATGCCTTTATAAGAAACCAAGAAATTAAACAACAAAACCAAAAGAAAGAAAAAAATAGGAGATAATATGAAATATATCATTGGAAAAACAACTGACTTGGAAAAGAGATCAAGGAGAGACAAATTAAAAATTATGGGACTACCTGAAAGCCATGATCAAAAAAAGAGCTTAGACATCACCTTTCATGAAATTACGAGGAAAATGGCCCTGATGTTCTAGAATCACAGGGAAAAATAAATATCGAAAGACTTCACCCATCATCTCCTGAAAGAGACAGAGAACAGGAACTCCTAGGATTTTTGTAGCCAAATTTCAGAGTTCCCATGCCAAGAAGCAAATATTACAGCTAGAAAGAAACAATTCGAATAATGTAGAAATACAATCAGGATAACACAGCATCAGGCAGCTTCTGCATTAAGGAATCAAAGGTCTTGGGATAGGATGTTCCAAAAGTCACAGGAACTGTGATTAAAACTAAGAATACCCTATCCAGTAAAACTGAGTATAATACTTCAGGGGAAAAAATAGTCTTTCAATGATATAGAAGACTCTCAAGTGTTCTTGATGAAAAAACCAGAATTGAAGGTAAAATATGACTTTCAAACACAAGAATCAAGAGAAGCACAAAAAGGTAAACAGGAAAGAGAAGTCACAAAGGACTTTCTAGAGTGGATCTGTTTACATGGGCACATGGAAAGATCATATTTGTAACTCTTGAGACTTTTCCCAGTATTTTAGTAGGTGGAGGGATTACACACACACACACACACACACACACACACACACACACACACACACACACACACATATATATATATATATATATATATATATATATATATATATATATATATATATATATGTACAGAGAACACAGGTTGAGTTGAATCTGAAGGGATGATATGTATCAAAAATAAAATTAAGGGGTGAAAGATCAATATATGGGGAAAAAATGGAGAAATGGAATGGGGCACATTATCATTCATAAAAAGAAATAAGAAAAGTCTTCAACAGAGGAGAAAAATGGAGGAGATAAGGCAAAAGTGATGCTTACTCTCTTCACATATGTTTTAAGGAAGGAATAACATGTTCACTCAGTTTGGTATGAAAATCTATCTTACACTACAGGAAAGTAGGGGAGAAATGGGCACATGGGGTGAAGGGGACGATAGAAGGGAGGATAAATGGGTGAAGAGAGTAATTAGAAGCAAAGATTTTGGGAAGGGACAAGGTCAAATGAGAGAATAGAATTAATGGAGGACAGGGTAGGATGGAGGGAAATATAGTTAGTCTTACACAACATGATTATTATGGAAGTCACTTGCAAAATGACACATATATAGCCGTATTGAATTGTTTGCCCTGTCGATGGGTTGGATGGGGAGGGAGGTAAGGAGAGAAGTTGGAAGTCAAAGCATTAGAAACGAATGTTGAGAACTGGTATTGCACAGAACTTGGAAAAAAAGAAATATAAGTAATGGCATATGGAAATCTATCTTTCCTTACAAGAAAAGAGAGAAGATGGGGATAAAGGAAGGTTGGGGTATTATGGAAAGGAGGGTACATTGAGGAAGGGGTAATAAGAATGCAAGGTGTTATCGGGTGAGAGGAGGGGAGAGAGGGGAAAAAATTGGAACTCAAAATTTTGTGAAAGTGAATGTTGAAATCTAAGTATGAATAAATAAATATATAAAGTAAATTTTCTGTGACTTGGGAAAAATTAACTTTCTCTGTTTGTTTTATGAACTACAAAATTAGTAATCTGGACTATAGAAAATCTAGGGCAAGAGTAGGGAACCTGGGGCCCAGAAGCAATTTGTTGTCCTCTAGGTACTTAAGTTTGTGTATTTATTAAGTGCAATTGTACAGAACAAATTCTTTTATGAAGGCAAAATGTTGCGTGAAGTTTCGGTTCATTCAAAAAGTTTCACTTAAGGAACTAAAGTGCCACATTTGTCCTTAACACCACAGATTCGCCACCCCTCCTGAGGGTCTTTCAGAACTATCAATTTGTGACTGTGTGAATATAGAATAGAGAGCAAGTGGCCCTGAATGAAAAAAAAAAACGTGGTTTGAGAAAGAGAGTATTAGAGTATCAAATTGAAATTAAACCTACAAATTAGAATCTATGTTACCAATTTCAGTAATTAGAGTTTTGCCTCTCATTATTCCCGCATCAATGTTCACTTCTCCAGTTCACTTTGCAAATTTCCACATTTGAAAATGAAATGCTGATCTTCAAGCCGAATTGACAGAGAATTTTTGAAGACTTATGATAGGTTACATGAATTTCTTCTGAAAACTAGCCATTTGGAGACATTGCATCTCGTCTTCCAAATAACGTTTCTATTCACTTCTCTTTCAATGAACACTAAAAAAATCATTGGATTAAATTCTGAGTGAAGTCTTCAACCTGGAGTTCTAAAGATCTGATGTATCACTGATATATTTTAGTCAGCTGGCAATAGCAAGTCACCTACTCTCACTTCCGTAAAATATACCGTCTTGTCAAGTCTTCCTACTTTAAGGATCTTTTTTATTCTAATCCATTTTCCATTTATCATATTTGTAGTCCTCTACTGCTTTAAGGTGAAAGCTACGGAATATTCCCTGACTCTGCTTGCTCCTCCATAATATATGAATTGTTTCATTCTGGATTCTTGAAGGATTTTCCTTGTGACCTGGACACAGAAATTTGGCTATTATTTTTCTGTGGAAATTTATTTTGAAATATTTTCAGGTAGAAATTAAAGAATTCTTTCGATTTTAATTTTAGCTAGGAAAGTTAAGACATAGAGCAATTTCCATTATAATGTATTGAAGTATGATGTGTCTGCTGTTATCGTTTTATGCTGGCTTTCATGTAGTCCAAAAATTATTGATTTATATTTCCATCTGTATTCTAATTCAATTATTTTTCCAATGATATATTTCACATTTTCTTTTTTTATTCAATTATCCTTATTGCATTTTTTCCTTAATGTTTCAGAGAGGCGTAGGTTTCCACAACCTCATTATATATTTTTTTGAAATTCTTTTCTTTACTGACCTATAATAATCCTTTTCTATTTGGCCTATTTTGTTTTTTGGTTTTTTTTTTTTTTTTTTTTTTTTTTTTTTTTTGGAAAGCAGTTTTTTCAGTGATTTTTGTTTACGTCGTTCACTGTTTGGTTAATCATGTTTTCAAAAGAATATTTTCTTCAATATTTCTGATCATTTTTTGCCACTATGCTGATTCTGTTTCATAATGTTTATTATTCTTTATTCTCTTACTATTTCCTCTAAAACTCTTGTGTCTTTCTTTAATTCTTACTGGTCTTATGGGTGGAGCCAAGATGGTGGAGTAGAAAGACTCACGTATGCTAGCTCTGAACCCACAGCCCATATATTTCCTGAAAGAAGAACTCCGCACAAATTCTGGAGCACTGCAAGGCGCTCAGAAACAAAGTGGAAAAGATTTCCGTTCCAGAGAGCTCTGTAGAGTCGTCCCCAGGGGTCCACCGCGCTCCGGCCTCGGAGCCCACCTCTGTGCTTCCCTGGGCGTGTGGCCCCAGAGGAGGAGATCCGAGCAGGCATCACAGACGGAAACTCCGGCGGCCGCGAAGGTCCATCCGCCCACAGACGCTACAGGTCAGTTAGAGAGATTTCTGGGCTGGCCGAGAGGTGAGAGGGGTGTCTCCATGACTCGGGCCCCCTCGGGAGGCAGCGGCAGAGGCAGTGGTGGTGGCCTGGGACTCCCTGAGCAGCAGGCAAAAGTTCAGGGCCATTACCGAAGGTCTCTGCATAAACCCCCTGCGGGAACTGAGTCTGGGAGACAGCTCTGCCCACACCCGCGCCATTACTGAAGGTCTCTGCATAAAGCCCCTGAGGGAACTGAGCCTGGGAGATGGACCTGCCCCGACCTGAGCACCAGAACTTAAGCTCACATTGAATAGCAGCCACACCTTCCTTAGAAAGCCCATTTGAATCTCAGACTCCAAGCACTAGCTGGGCGGATCTAGGCGGGGGTGGACAGGAATTTCAGAAGTCAAGTAACTGGCTGGGAAAATGCCCAGAAAAGGGAAGAAATATAAGACTATAGAAATCTACTTTGATGGGGTACAGATGTCCCTGATTTTCAATTCTGATGAAGAGGAGCTATTCTTACCATCAGGGAAAGACGTGGAGGGCAGGGCCTCTGTATCCCAGACATCCCAGGTGGATGTTTGATGCGCTGAGGCCATGGAAGACATCAAAAAGGATTTTGTAAATCAAGTTAGACAGGTGGAGGAAAAACTGGGAAGAGAAATGAGAGAGATGCAAGAAAAGCATGAAAAACGGGTCAATATCTTGGTAAAGGAGACCCCCAAAAAATGCTGAAGAAAATAACACGTTAAAAAACAGGCTAAATCAATTGGCAAAAGAGGTTCAAAAAGCCAATAAGGAGAAGAATGCTTTCAAAAGCAGAATTAGCCAAATGGAAAAAGACGTTCAAAAGCTCACTGAAGACAATAGTTCTCTCAAAATTAAAATGGAACAGATGGAGTCTAATGACTTTCTGAGAAACCAAGAAATCACCAAACAAAACCAAAAGAATGAAAAAATGGAAGAGAACGTGAAATATCTCATGGGAAAAACAACTGACCTGGAAAATAGATCCAGGAGAGACAAGTTAAAAATTATGGGACTACCTGAAAGTCATGATCAAAAATAGACCCTAGACATCATCTTCCATGAAATTATCGAGGAAAACTGCCCTGATAGTCTACAACCAGAGGGCAAAATAGGTATTGAAAGAATCCATCGATCACCGTCTGAAAGAGATCCAAAAAGAGAAACTCCTAGGAACATTGTGGCCAAATTCCAGAATTCCCTGGTCAAGGAGAAAATCTTGCAAGAAGCTAGAAAGAAACAATTCCAGTACTGTGGAAATACAATCAGGATAACTCAAGATCTAGCAACTTCTACATTAAGGGATCAAAGGGCATAGAATAGGATATTCCAGAAGTCAAAGGAACTAGGACTAAAACCAAGAATCCCCTACCCAGCAAAACTGAGTATAACACTTCAGGGGAAAATATGGACCTTCAATGAAACAGAGGACTTTCAAGCATTCTTGATGAAAAGACCAGAGCTGAAAAGAAAATTTGACTTTCAATCACAAGAATGAGAAGAAGCATGAAAAAGTAAACAGCAAAAAAAAGTCATAAGGGACTTACCAAAAGTGAACTGTTTACATTCCCACAGGAAAGACAGTATTTGTAAGTCTTAAAACTTTTCAGTATCTGGGTAGTTGGTGGGACCACACACAAATACATGTATACGCGTGCATTCACACACACATTCACATGCGTGCACGCACATACAGAGACAGAGAGCACAGAGTGAATTGAATAGGATGGGACCATATCTTAAAAGAAAGTAAGGTAAATGGTGAGAGAGAAATGTAGTGGGAGGAAAGAGGGTGAAATGGAATGGGGTAAATTATATCTCATTCACGAGGCAAGCAGGAGACTTTTTAGTGGAGGGAAAAAGAGGAGAGCTGAGAAAAAAACAAGAAGTTTACCCTCATCATATTCGACTAAAGGAAGGAATAAAATGCACACTCATTTTGGTGTGAAAACCTATCTTACAGTACAGAAAAGTGGGGGAGAAGGAGATAAGGAAGGGGGTGGGGATGATGGAAGGGATGGCAATGAGAGGAGGGAGCAATTTGAAGTCAACAGTCGGGGAGGGACAGGATCAAAAGACGGAATAGAAACAATGGGGGTCAGAATAAGATGGAGGGAAATACAGTTAGTCTTACACAACACGACAGTTATCGAAGCCATTTGCAAAAATACACAGGTAGGGCCTATATTGAATTTCCTGCCTTCCCAAAGGGAATGTGTGGGGAGGGAGGGATGGGGAGAATTTGGATCTCAAAGATTTAGGAACAACCGTTTAGTATTGCTGTTGCTACTAGGAAATAAGAAATACTGTTGGTGGGGAATAGAAAGTCATCTGGCTCTACAGGACAAAAGAGAAGATGAAGGGAGGGATAATAGAAGAGAGGGGAGATTGGTGATAGGGAAAATTAGATTGCGCGGTGTACTGGGGTGGGGGGAGGGGATAAAAGAGGAGAAAATTTGGAACCCAAAATTTCGTGAAAATGAATGTAAAAAACTAAATAAATAATTTTTCTACTAGAAAAAAAAATCTTACTGGTCTTGTGTCCACTTTACATTTCTAAACGTACAAGCTTTGCTGTAACTATTCTCACATCAAAATATATAAGAAAAAAGTTAAGGTGATGAACAAAACCTTACAAAATTTACGTATACTAGACCTCTTGAGAAAATAGAATGGGAACAGGAAATAAAACTTCTCCTTAGCCCTTCATAATATATTCACAAAAAATGACTCTGCATTACGGCATAGAACATCAGAAAGAATGCAGAAAATCAGATGAATTGAATACTCACCTTTTTCACCATAATGTAATAAAAATTACATTCAATGAATCATGATGAAAGCATTTACTAAAACTAGTTAGTATACTCCCATAGAGTGAGGGAGTCAAAAAAAACTGATTGAAGCATTCAAAATATCATTTAAGATAATGAAAATCAAGAGACACATTTCAAAATTTGTGGGATACCACCAAAGCAGTACCTGTAGAAAAAATTTTTTTCTTTTTCTTTTTTCTTTTTTTTAATTTATTTACTTAACTTTTGTCATTCATTTTCACAAAATTTTGGGTTCCAAATTTTCTCCCCATTTGTCACCTCCCTCCACCCCAATACCGCGAGCATTATAATTTTCCCTATCACCAATATGCCCTCTCTTCAATCCTCCCTCGCTTTTCTTGACCCCATATTCTCTTTTGTCCTGTAGGGCCAGATGACTTTCTATTACCCATCAACTGTATGTCTTATTTCCTAGTAGCAACAACATCACTCAACAGTTGTTCCTAAAACTTTGAGTTCCAAATTCTCCCCATCTGTCCCTCCACACCCATTTCCTTTGGGAAGGCAGGCAATTCAATATAAGTCATATCTGTGTAGTTTTGCAAATGACTTCCATAATAGGCATGTTGTGTAAGACTAATTGTGTTTCTCTCCATCCTATCCTGCCCCCCATTGTTTATATTCTGTCTTTTGATCCTGTCCCTCTCCACGTGTTGACTACAAATTGCTCCCTCCACCCATTGCCCTCCCTTTCACCATCCCCCCCCCACCCTACTTATCTCTTTCTCCCCCACTTCCCTGTATTGTAAGATAGATTTTCATACCAAAATGAGTGTGCATTTTATTCCCTTTTTTAGTCGAATGTGATGAGGGTAAACTTCGTGTTTTTTTCTCAGCTCTCCTCTTTTTCCCTACACTAAAAATCGCCTGCTTGCCTCCTAAAAGAGGTATAATTTACCCCATTCCATTTCACCTTCTCTCCTCCCACTACATTTCTATCTCACCATTTACCTTAATTTCTTCTAAGGTACGGTCCCAGCCTATTCAGTTCACTCTGTGCTCTCTGTCTCTGTATGTGCGTGCACGCATGTGAATGTGTGTGTGCATGCATGCGTATACGTGTGTGTGTGTGTGTGTGTGTGTGTGTGTGTGTGTGGTCCCACCAACTACCCAGATACTGAAAAGTTTTAAGAGTTACAAATATTGTGTTTCCATGTAGGAATGTAAACACTTCACTTTTGATAAGTCCCTTATGACTTCTCTTTGCTGTTTACTTTTTCATGCTTCTTCTCATTCTTGTGTTCGAAAGTCAAATTTTCTTTTCAGCTCTGGTCTTTTCATCAAGAATGCTTGAAAGTCCTCTGTTTCATTGAAGGTCCATATTTTCCCCTGAAGTATTATACTCAGTTTTGCTGGGTAGGGGATTCTTGGTTTGAGTCCTAGTTCCTTTGACTTCTGGAATATCCTATTCTATGCCCTTTGATCCCTTAATGTAGAAGCTGCTAGATCTTGAGTTATCCTGATTGTATTTCCACAATACTGGAATTGTTTCTTTCTAGCTGCTTGCAATATTTTCTCCTTGACCAGGGAATTCTGGAATTTGGCCACAATGTTCCTAGGAGTTTCTCTTTTTGGATCTCTTTCAGGCAGTGATCCACGGATTCTTTCAATACTTATTTTGCCCTCTGGTTGTAGACTATCAGGGCAGTTTTCCTCGATAATTTCATGGAAGGTGATGTCTAGTCTCTATTTTTGATCATGACTTTCAGGTAGTCCCATAATTTTTAACTTGTCTCTCCTCGATCTATTTTCCAGGTCAGTTATTTTTCCAAGGAGATATTTCACATTGTGTTCCATTTTTTCATTCCTTTGGTTTTGTTTGGTGATTTCTTGGTTTATCAGAAAGTCATTAGACTCCATCTGTTCCATTATAATTTTGAGAGAACTATTGTCTTCAGTGAGCTTTTGAACCTCTTTTTCCATTTGGTTAATTCTGCTTTTGAAAGCATTCTTCTCCTCATTGGCTTTTTGAACCTCTTTTGCCAATTGAGTGAGCCTCTTTTTCAAGGTGTTATTTTCTTCAGCATTTTTGTGGGTCTCCTTTACCAAGGTATTGACCCGATTTTCATGCTTTTCTTGCATCTCTCCCTCATTTCTCTTCCCAGTTTTTCCTCCACCTGTCTAACTTGATTTACAAAATTCTTTTTGAAGTCTTCCATGGCCTGAGTCCACCAGACATCCAGATGTGATTTCTGGGATACAGAGACTCCGCCTTCCACGTCTTTCCCTGATGGTAAGAATAGTTCCTCGTCATCAGAATTGAAAGGCAGGAACAACTGTACCCCATCAAAGTAGCTTTCTATAGTCTTATTTTTCCTCCCTTTTCTGGGCATTTTCCCAGCCAGTTACTTGACTTCTGAGATTCCTATCTACCCCCGCCTAGATCCACCCAGCTTGTGCTTGGGGTCTGAGATTCAAATGGGCTTTCCACGGCAGGTCTGGCTGCTATTCAATGTAAGCTTAAGTTCTGGTGCTCAGGTGGGGGCAGGGCCGCCTCCCAGGCTCTGTTCCCTCAGGGGGTTTATGCAGAGACCTTCGGTAATGGCCCTGAACTTCTGCCTGCTGCTCTGTAAGTCCAGGGCTGCCGCTGCCTCTGCCACTCCCTCCACCACTGTTTCCCAAGGGGTCCCGTGTCACGGAGACACCTCGCTCCCCTCTTGGGCAGGCCAGCCGTCTCTCTCACAGACCTGTAGCGTCTGTGAGCGGAGGGACCTTCCCAGGCACCGTAGGTTCCGTCCCTGAAGCCCTCTCAGATGTGCTCCTCTAGGGCCACGTGGCCAGGGTAGCTCAGTGCTGGACTCCGCTGTCTGGAGCGCGATGGACCCCTGGAGATGACTCTACAAGGCTCTCTGTAACGGAAATCGTTTCCTCTGTGTTTCTGCATGCCTTGCAGTGCTCCAGAATTTGTGGGGAGTTCTTCTTGCAGGAAATATATGGGTTTTGGGTTTGGAGCTAGCATACGTGAGTCTTTCTACCCCACTATCTTGGCTCCACACCTGCCATAATAGATTTTATAAAGTCGAACTTTTTTACATTTCTACATGGAAAGATACTATTTATAACTCTTGAGCCCTTTTTCATAGTTTGAGTAGCTGAATAGATTGTAGACACACACACACATACACGCGTGTGCTCACACAGATAATTAGATACATAAATAGGCAGATATATACAGACATATATGTGTGTATATGTATATATATATATATATATATATATATATATATATATATATACACTCACACACACATACACACACAGAGCACAGGGTAAACGCACAGGATGATATTTAAAAAATATATAATTAAACGGTGAGAGAGGAATATATTGAGAGAAGAAAGGGAGAATTGTTATTCACTTCATTGTTTCACTCACAAAAGAGATAAGAAGAAGCGTATTCAGTGGAGGAGAAAAGGGAAGAAGTGAGAGGGAAAAAGTGAAACTTAATCTCTTCACATTTGCCTAAAGGAGGCAATAACGTGCTCACTCAATTTGGTATGAAAATCAATATTACACCACAGGAAAGTAGGGGAGAGGTAATAAGAAGGGTGAGGGGGATGATAGAAGGGAGAGCAAGTGGTAGAAGGGAATAATTAGAAGAAAACACTTATGGGGAGGGACAAGGTAAAAAGAGAAAATAGAATAAATCGGCAGCTTCCACATTAAGGGATCAAGGGGCCTGGAATATGATATTCCAGAAGTCAAAGGAACTAGGATTAAAACCAAGAATCACCTACCCATTAACACTGAATATAATACTTCAAAGGAGCAAATGGTCATTCAATGAAATAGAGAACTTTCAAGCATTCTTGATAAAAAGAGCAGAGCTGAATAGAAAATGTGACTTTAAAATACAAGAATCAAGAAAAGCATGAAAAGGGAAAGAAGAAAGAGAAATCATCAGGGACTTACTAAAGTTGAACTGTTTATATTCCTACATAGAAAAGCAATGTTTGTAACTGTTGAAACTTTTCTCAGTATTTGGGTATTTGGAAGGATTATACACACACAGAAACACAAAAACACGCACGAGCACGATAGACACAGGGCACAGAGTGAGTTTAATAGAAAAGGGCAATATCTATATAAATAAAATTAAGGGGTGGGAGAGGAATATATTGGGAGGAGACAGGGAGAAATGGAATGGGGTAAATTATCTCTCATAAAAAAGGCAAGAAAAATCTTTTTCAATTGAGGGGAAAAATGGGAATTGAGAGGGAAGACATGAAGCTTACTCTCATCACTTTTGGCTTAAGGAGGAAATAACATGTACACTCAACTTGGTGTTAAAAGATATCTTACACAATAGGAAAGTAGGAGAGAAGTGAATAAATCAGGTATGGGGGATGATAGAAGGGAGTGCAAATGAGAGGAGGGGTGTAATTAGAAGTAAACACTTTTGTGCAGTGATAAGATCAAAAGAGAGAATGGCATAAATGATGGGGGCTGAATAGGATGGAGGGAAATATAGATAGTCTTTCACAACATGACTATTATGGAAGTCTTTAGCAAAACTACACATATGCAGGCTATATTCAATTGCCTCCTGAAAAAGATCCCTAAAGGAAAACTCCTAAGAATATTGCAGCCAAATTCCAGAGCTATCAGGTCAAGAAAAAATATTAGAAGCAACCAGAAAGAAACAATTCAAGAATTTTTGAAATACAATCAGGATAACACGGAATTTATCAGCTTCTACACTAAAGGACTGAAGGACTTGGAATATGATATTCCAGAGCTCAAAGGAGATAGGATTAAGACCAAGAATCACACACCCAGCAAAACTGAGTGCAATACTTCAGGGGAAAAACAGATTTTCAGTGAAATGGAGGACTACCAAGCATTCTTCTTGAAAAGAACAGAGCTGAGTAGGAAACTTGACTTTCAAATACAAGAATCTAGTGAAACATGAAAAGGTAAATAGGAAAAAGGAGGCTTCATGAATTCATTAATGTTGAACTGTTTACATTCCTGTATGGAAAGATGTTATTTGTAACTCAGGAGACCTTTATCAGTATTTGCGTATTTAGAGGAAATATTTATACATACATATACACACACATACACACACACACACACATATATTTATACATACAAACACACACACACACACACACACACATATATATATATATATATATATATATAATACATATATTTATGTATATAAAGGCATATGAAGGTGTGTAGAGGTAGGCAGGTATATGTATATTATATATACATATATGTGCATGTTATATATATGTGCATAGGAATGTATATTTACGTAGGTGTATAGGTGTATGTGTCTATGTGTGCGTGTGTGTGTATACATATATACATATATATATATATATATATATATATATCGGCATAAACACACACGCACACATAAACAAAGGATACAGGGTGAGCTGAATAATAGGATTGGTGAATGCCTAAAAAATAAAATAAAATTTACTGTTCAGTGGATTGTACTACGTGTAAGAGAGAAGGAGAGGTAAAATGTAGCAAATCATCTCACATAAAAGAGGTAAGAAAGAACTTGTTCAATGGAGGGGAAGTGGGGGAGATGAAAGGAAATAAATCAGTCTTATTCTCATGGCATTTGGCTTAAGGAGGAAATAACACACACTCAATTGGATATGGAAATCTATTTTACCCTGCAGAAAGGCAAGGGAGAAGGAGAGAGAAGATGATAGAAAGGACAGTAAATTGGGGAAAGGGATAATCAGAACCAAACATCATTATGGGAGGACCGGTTAAGGGAGAGAATGGAAAAAGTGAAGGGCAGGATAGGACAGAGGGAAATGTGGTTAGTCTTTCACAGTATACCTAGTACGGAAGTGTTTTCCATTATTACACATATGCAACATAGGTTTAATAGATTGTTTTCTCAATGAATGTGGGTTGAGAAGTAGGAAAAGAGAGAATATGGGACTCAAAGTTTTAATAATGAATGGTAAAAATTGTTCTGCCATGAAACTGAAAAATACGATACACAGGCAATGGGGTATAGAAATCTAACTTGCCCTGTTGAAAAATAGAGGGGAGGGGAATGGAAGAAGGGGGCTAATTGAAGGGAGGACACCCCCTAGGAAGGGGGTGGATGGGAATCATGCTGTCCTGGGATGGGGTGGGGAGGGATGGGGAGAAAATTTTGAATTCAAATTCTTGTTGAAGGTAAGGTTGACATTTGAAAAGCTGAAAAAAATAAATGGTAAAAACAAATCAAAACAGTCAGTCTGACAAGGACATGGCTAATTGATGAAACTACTCGTAGCCCTCAAGGAATACGCTCTTCAGTTTTGGGCAGAACCCCATTCAATTAAGAGTATAAACAGAATCCATTCTGGACATGTCCTTAGTCTGGAGAAAGAAAGCCCTATCCTTTAACCCTCCATTAAAGTATGGGTTGAACCAGTTTATAAAGGAGAAAATAAATGAGACGGATCTGGATGGAGATGGATTGCACTCCAGCAATCTGGAAGCTGTTGTGTCCAATGATCAAGGTATATTCTCAGTAAGAGGAGTTGAAGTCTTCTAGCATACTTCATCCTTAATGATACACCAGTAAGGGGTGGTTTTTACTTATCAGAGGCATTCCCTCTACAAATCTATTTAAGATTCTTAAAGTTTCCTTTGAGGGTGGAGAGCCTTCGACTTACTGACCATTAATTTCATGATTGTTGGCTAGCTTATCTAATAAATTTATTACTAACTTCTCAGAAATTCGTTCTCATGCTTTTTTTATTTCATCTTATTATGTGCCAAGTATTGTGCTAAACACTACAAATATTATTACATTTGATCTTTACTACAAACCTACAACCACGTGCTATTATTATCCCCAATACATGGTTGATGACACTGACAGAAACACAGATTAAGTGACTTATCCCAAGGTAAATGGTGTTTTAATTTAGATTTAGATATGTCTATGTATGAACTTGTATGTTCATTTATATATGTATGTATATGTGTATGTATATGTGTGTATATATGTAATATGTTAAGTTAGCCTAACATGGACAAAAACACTTTCTTCCCACCCTGTTTCACATGGGTGGGAGTTACTTCTCTTTATTGCCTTAAAAAATGGAACAGTTTTCATCTTTAAAATTATGAGGGTGGGACAGTTATGCTCTTTTTCCTGTTTCAACCTTTCAGCGAGGGTGAAGATTAACCCCAGTTTGGTTATCATGAACTGAATAAATCATTGATTCACAAAAGGGGCCTCCCTTCTTCTGCTCTCAGCTTTACCCTTTGCTCTGAGAAATGGATATTGGGTATTTGTTTTATTTTTTGTTATTCTCTCTCATTCTCCAGATTAAGGGGGTAGTCTCCACTGGGCCTGGGAGTGGTAGCCATGCTGACATATAAACCAGGATTTTAGGCAGGATATTGCATTAAGCCAGACTATCAGGGAATACTTGGAAGCTAGGGTGCCTGATACTTGAACCCAGTAGGGAGAATTTGTAACTTGGACTGTGCTACATAACAACTGAGCTAATCTATGAGTCTAATTCCCTTCCCCTTTCTGGATTTTGAAGTGGCAAAGAGATCAGTTCATATGATCATCATTATGCCTTTTTGTAAAAGCAATTCCATGGCTAACGTTATAAGCAAAACTGGGTTACACTTGAACAGAGTGACAGTTCAGTGAAAACAGTCAATGGGCAATGAAGTCACTGGCATACATATCTAATTAACCATTAAGGATTCAGGAAAACCCTTTGATAACCATGACATGTATCATTTCTCTAAGCATTCTGGAGTCTGGGTAGTCCGTGTTATTTACAGTACTGTTTATTACTGAAAATTTTGCCATCCAAATACTAATTTCTTAACTGGGTGGATGTAAAAGAAAAGAAAATCACACTTTGACATTCACCTGTTTTATTTGAATAACAAAGTCAGTTTCATGGACCACAACATTTTCGAGGCATTCATCATGTCTGCATTTCTCAGTGTATAGATGAGAGGGTTCAACATAGGTGCACTCACAGTGTAAAACACTGAGAACCCTTTGTCATTGTTTAGAAAATTGGGAGGTGGGATATAGGTGGAGATACAAGGTATAAAGAACATCACAACAACCATGATATGGGAAGCGCAGGTGGAGAGGGCTTTCCTCATACCCTCAGAGGATTGTTCCCTGAGATTATATAATATCATGTAAGATGCCACCAAGATCAGAGAAGTTGCCAAGTCAACCATTCCAGCATTAGAAATGACTAAAATATTAGCAACCTGTGTGTCTGTGCAGGCAAGCTTTAAGGGTGGTTTGGAATCACACATACACACATATAGTGATCTAATTGATTAGGGCCACAGAAAGGTAACCTTAGGATCACGAGAAGCTGGGCAAAGGAGTGCCAAAATGCCACCACTCAGGCACACAGAATCAGCATGTTACATGTCTGCCTTTTGACGATTATTGTGTAGTGTAAGGGTTTACAGATGGCAACATAACGGTCGAAGGCCATGGACACCAGGATGAACATCTCAACACCTTCCAGCAAATGAGAAGTAAGGAACTGAGTGCTGCAGCAATTGTAGGAGATGGCCTTCCTAGTGACAATTAAGTCCCTGTTATGCCTGAAAACTATCGTGGAAGTGAAGCATGGATCCATGAAGGACAAGTGCCAAAGAAAGTAGTACATGGGTTCCTGCATCAGATAGCAGAAAATGATGGTGATAAAGATAATGCAATTCCCCTGGAAGATTGCTAAATAACAGACTAGGAAAACGACAAAACACATTTTCTCCATTTCTTTCTTTCCAGAAATTTAATTAACCTGAAAATATGGATATAATGCTAAAGCCTGGCTAACAATGACTGAATAACTTTTTGAAGTTAAAACCAAAGTCCATATCATTACTACAATTTACACTGCGTTCTTAAATTTGGTCTCATTTTTATACATGTTTAAATATTTTAAACATTTTAAACGAATTGATCAAAGATAAGAGATTTCAATTCAGGGATTAACATATTATATATATATATATATATATATATATATATATATATATATATATATATATATATATATGTGTGTGTGTGTGTGTGTGTGTGTGTGTGTGTGTATGTATATATACATATATATGTGTGTGTGTATGTGTGTGTACATATATTAATACATAGAGAGATATCAAAAGTGGCCATCAAAAGCAATAGATTTGCAGACCATTTTCCATCCCACATGCTTAAGTAATTCATTAGAATAAATTAAATTATTTCATTTCTGTCTTTTAAAGCATCAAACAATAGTCAAGTCAGGACACTGGGGAAAACACACACACACGTGCACATACACACAACAGCAACGTAAACCAAACTATGTATTGGCTAGATCGTATGCGTAAAAATGGATTTTCTAGAAGTGCTTTACAACGTTCTCAGAAACCAATGATGAAAATGTCTTTACACTAAGTAAATAGCAGCCTAGGCAAAAGATAAGCTTAATTTGGTCCACTAAATTTTCCATCTACCATCTTACCAACTACTTCTACCTCATAGTTGATTCCTTACTCCAATCAATTAATCCTGCTACTCCAAGCATTAAAAATTTTCTAGGTCCTGGACACTGAAGCCTATTAATACATCTCTTATTATCTTCAACTACAGAACCAAATGCAATCCAAGAGACTTTATTCCCCTTTTCAACAATATTTAGGAATTATTTGTCCTCGTATTGAAAATAAATCTGCCTCTTTGCAACCTAAATGATGTCTCACTCCATCCTATAGATTGAGAATAATTCTTCTTTCTCAAGTAATTCCTTCATGAAACTGAAAATGTTGTGATGCCTTCTTTTTGTATGATTGAATATTTCCATTGATTTCAATGGATACTCTTAAGGTGTAATATTGATGTTTACCACCACACTCTTTGCCCTCTTCTGGACATTGTATTATCTTATAAAGGTCATTTTACAAATGTGAAACTAGAACTTTACACATTATTCCAGATGCTAAATTTCACCAGTATATATGACTGTGCAGGGGAGTTGTAATGGGACTTTTGAGACACACATATAGTGAAATATTTGATCAGGGTCATAAAAAGGTAACCTCAGGATCATAACTAGATGGACAGAGTGCCAAAATGTCACCATTTCGGCGAGCAAGATTAACGTGTCACATCATTATCTGTTGACATACATCATGGAATTTAAGGCTTTACAGACAGTGGCATGCCAATAAAGACCAAAGAAACCAGGTCCAACAACTCAGCACTTCCCAGTAAGTGAGAAGGAAAGAGCTGAGTCACACCCCAGTCAGAATGAGGGAGAACTAGGGAATTATTCCTAAAAATTCTGTCTCTCTCAGATATGGGACACTGATATCTGAATTTAAAAAAAAATGGAGGGGGAGAGGCAAGGCAATTGAGCTTAAGTAACTTGCCCAAGCTCACACAGCTAGTAAATATTAAGTGTCTGTGCCCAGATTTTAACTTATGTCATCTTGACTCCAGGGCAGGTACTCTATTCACTGGGCCATCTAGCTGCCGTCTAGATGCAGTTTTTGCTGTTAGGCATTTTACCTCCCTCAAGCCAGTGCTTATCATGTTATGTTTTTCATATGGTAGGAAATTAATACAGATATGTGGATTGTTGGAAGAATTATTTATTGTGGACTGAGTGTTGTGATTGTACTTGGAGAGATACAGGAATTACCAGGTTATCTTATGGAGCTAAGGGAACTGGTTTGTCATAATTTGTTATTGAGCTCAAGTTAATTCAAAATCCTTCCTATTGGGATGACATGATCTATTTATAGATAAGAGAGGACAACTCTATGAACATCTGCTGCCATTTAGAATGAATGATTAACATATTTTCTGCTCAGTTCCTCTCCAGAATGTCAATCCTCTTCCACGTATCTTAAGAAAATTCAACTGGAATCTAGTGTGGTATTTCTTAGGTTAGTTTTCCATCAATAGTGTGTACCCTGTGCTTTGGCGTCTAACAGATTGGGGTTAGACAGAAACACTGCATTCCTGAATTTTCCAAAGTGGAATACAGAAGAAAAAATACCTGAAGCATTTTACACATTTCTCAGCTGCATATCCCATACCTTTGTAATAGATCTGACTGTAATCTATTACGTGGTAAATCATATGTTTAACTTTTTAGTTGGAAGAAAACTGGGATTTCATCAAAAAAACTGAGTATCCCATAGAGAAGTGATTTGCTGATTGTCATACCTATTAAGCAATTGAGCTGGTCTCCCAAACTAGATGGTCTGGATTCAAATTCAATGTTTTCCTGTCAATAGATTTTTCAAAGTTCTAAGGGAAAAGACATTAAGATAGATACTGTTGTCTCCTGTTAGGATATTTTAAAAGCTATCAATGGGATACAACAAGAGAAGTAACGCTCTTTCAGTTGGAAGGCGTGATTTGGAATCCTAGTTTTTGTGTTCTTCATTCATTCCTTTCTTCATGTTGTTTTATCTTCCTACTTTTTTCTTTCTTTCTCTTTCATTCTCTTCCTTTCCTTTTTCTCTTTCATTCCGTCTTCTTTCTTTATTCCTTCCTTCTTTTTTCTCGCACAAAAAGAAACATTTACATATGATGTGCAATGTAGCATTATTTTTCCAAGAGAACAAATATGTCAGGACTAAATAAAAATGGAGTTGACAGGGTTTGACAGATTTTCCCATTTACATGCTCAGTTATTTTTTAATCAAAACAAAGAATAATCCTCCTTAAACTATGAGATTTTTTTGTAAACCCATTATGATGAATCCATTTCTCCTCCTAGTTCCAGTGACTGCCAGAAGGTCGTCCTAGTGGGAAAAGTCTGTAACCGGATGGCATCTAGTGTATACTATGGTATAGCTTGTACCTTGATTTTGGCACATGACTAAATATCTCTGAGCCTAATTACTCACAAAAAGCGAATAATAATAGATACCTAACATGTCACAGGCTCCTGGTAATAGACCAGATAATATTTGACAATGCATTTTGAAATACATTAAGCACTGTACCACTGTAAGGACCAATAACATAAGTGAAACTCTGTCCACCTAAATGTCTCTTTTCCTGCCTCAAAAATGTTTTCGAGAGGAACAATCTGATCCCTGAAAAATAATTAATTATGTTTCCATAACATATAAGAGCTTTAAATGGCATTTTCCTCATAACAACGCTCTAATCCATATTTTTTTCACTCACCTTTGTCCCCATGAGTGAGGCCACGGAAATGAGGAAGATATCAATGGCAAGAATTATGTGTGGGAGATAGAGGAAAAGAATTTTGAGGAGAAAGACTGTATAGAGAATTGACCCTGTGGTTGTATTGAAGTGATCCATTTAATATGTTTCTTTGTTTATGAGTTGATGCTGACCTCTCCCAAAACAATTAAAGGGTTTTGATTACTTAATCTATAATGATGATGATTTTAGAGAAATGTATATAAATATACACAAACATACACATAAAAATGATAGAGATTTCTGAAACTAGGAGAATGGTGCTATGTATATGAAGCGAAATTAACCTGGAAACCACAGATAGCTTTAGGGTGTCTGCAATGTTGGAGGGGAGAAAAAGTGCATCTTTTTTATAATACAGTTGATTCCCTTTGTAATAACGTGGCTTGCATTTTATGCATTTAGCAACATTATTCGTAGGTGCCCACAAAATTTTCAAGACGGACAAATGCTATATAGGACACAATAACAGGTTTAAAAAATCCCAAGCCCAGGGAAAATCCAGGACTCAAGGCAGTGAAAATAAATACAAACTGGAAAAGAAAACAAATGAATAATAATAACAAATAATAGCCATATTATAAGAATCCAAACATAGCACCTGAAACCTCACTGATACCTGAGGAAGCATTGTTGGCAAACATCGATCTGTGTGGGACAACACAATGGCTGGGAGGATCTCCAAAAGGCTTTATCTCAACTGGGAGGAAGCTGTGTTTTTCATAATGACTGTAACTCATTAGGATGGTAAGAAGGACTGATGTTCTGTAGATAGTTCCTCTTTGTCTGGACCAGAGTCCATAAAAGATTTCAATCCGTCATTCAAAGTCACTCTCTCCTCACTAAACCTTTAAATCAAAAAACTTTCCAGAAAAAAACTTAATGAGTATTACCTGAATTTAAAGGCATATTAGAGTCCAGGGAGATAGGCTCCCAAAGGCCCTTCAAAACATTCCAATAAGTAGACTATTACCAACAAGAAGAAAACTTTACTTAGTCTGTTACTTTTCAGTGATGATTTTGCTGCTTCATTAACAAATATATCACAAGCAGAAATTGTACTTTTGCATTCAGTTGCCTTTCCACTTCTTCCTGTGTAGCAAGTCATGAGGACTATATATCATTGTGTCTGCTAAATGATAGGTGTTGACTGGATATTGAAAATACACAAACTTTGTGTCACCAATACCTTAGTGCATCCCAGAAGTATATGTGACACCTAGGAAAATTTATGGACTTCTCTGTAGAATCTACTATTACTTTATCCTTCTATACATTCTTCCTATCTCCCCCCTCTTCCTGTTCCCCCTTTCACACTTTCCTCCTCCTCCTCCTTTCCCTCTCTCTGTCTCCGTCCTCTCTTTTTCTGTCTCCCTCCTCTCTGTCTCTATCTCTCTCACTCTCTCTCACCAATCTCTCTCTCAATATCTCTCTCTGTTTCTCTCTGTGTGTTTCTCTCTGTCTCTGTCTCTCTCTCTGTCTCTGTCTCTCTGTCTCTCTCTCTCTCTCTCTCTCTATCTATCTATCTATCTATCTATCTATCTATCTATCTATCTATCTATCTATCTATCTCTGCATGTCTGTGTCTCTGTTTCTCCCTCTCTGCCTCCCAACAGTCTGCTGTTGTGGAAAATAAAATGTGATTCTCTGCCTGCCAATGTACCAGATCCACCTACAGAGAAGTTCGTCATCATTGTCCTGATTTCTCTGAGTTAAAATTACCATGACCCCTATTTTGAGCAACTTCCTTTTACTAATCTACAATTAGATACTTGGTAATTTCATCTGTTATGATAGATAGAACTATCACCTTGGTGAAAAACCTTTCCATATATACATATTTACCCCACAACTTTGTCTCAAAAGTTTCGCATTTTTAAACTATGTGCTTGATGCCTCCATGTATATGCTTCAAAGCCATCTCAAACTCAAAATGGTCTACAAAATTAATAATTTTGCCTTAAATTATTGTTCTTTGTGATTTTTCCTATTCATAAAATCGTTTTCCTAATGTCTTTTGTTTCTTTGATCTTTCTAATCCTCCTCATCTGATAATTTGCCAAATCTTGTCAACTCTATCTCCTATACATCACTTTCATCAGTACACTTTTTGGTGGCCATATCATAGACACCTAATGAGAGATCCTTATCATTTCCTCCCTGAAATACTATAATAATTTCAAAATAGACTTCTTTGGATATGCTCTTCCCCTCTCATCCACCCCTCAACCATTTACCAAGGCAGTAGTCCAATTGAATAATTCTGAGTATACTTTTCTTCCGACAAAAAACAAAACAAAACTAAAGAAAACTAGAGTGATTTTCTATCACTTTTAAAAATGATAAAATATAATGCAAAATTGTTTATTTGACATCTAAAGACCTCCCAACTTCGAACTGACTTGTCTTTCCATTCTAAATGCACATGACTTCTCATCTCCTCACTCCACTATTTCACTTGGCTGATATCACCACCTAATATGGTTTCTATTAAGATAACATTTTTCCCCCTGAACTAAGCTTTCTTTAAACTTCTAGCATCACATCCACAGTTGTTTATCCAATATCTCAAACTGAATTTTCGGTAGACATACCAAACTCAACAAATCCAAAACTAAGCTCATTACCTTCTCCCTCTAAACTCTCACCTTATCCTAAGTTCTTTATTACTGTCAAAAGCATTAATATTCTCTCAATCATTAGAGTCGAATCTAGCTTCCAGTCCTTTCATTCGTCAAATCGATTTTCTTAAACATATCCTTGAGCATATCATAAATTTTAATTCAATCTCTATCACATTTAAGAAAAGATATAAATTGTTATGTTTGATTTTTAAAGAGTATCCTAACCTGGACACTTCCTACCTTCCTAGTCTTCTTACAGTATACTGTAAATATTCTGTGATGAATTGACACTGTGTTTTTTTATATTCTTCACAGAAAACCCTCCAATAACACGAAGAATTTACATATTCTGTCACCCGTGTCTGGAACTCTCTCCCTTCTCATCTCCGTCTCCTAAATTTTCTGGATTTCTTGGAGTGTCGTCTAAATTTCAACTTTCTGAAAACAAGTTCACCTAGATATCCATAACATGAGTACTTTTTCTCTGAGATTAACTCCAATTTATTCTCTATATATCATATTATATATTTTCACATTTTACGTATTTCTCCCATTAAAATATGAACTTTTTGAGATGAAGGAAAGCTTTATTTTAGGGGACTGGGCTTTCTTTGCATCCCCAATGTTGAACAAATTTCTTGTTGTGTGTGTGTGTGTGTGTGTGTGTATTTATATATATGTATATATATATATGTATATATATATGTATATATATATATATGTATGTATATATGTAGGTACGTATGTGTGTGTGGGTGTGTGTACAATAAGAGCTTAATTCATGCTAATTGACTGAGTGAGTGCATGCTGCACTCAGTACTCAGACATATTCAACTACTTGCTCTCAACTTTGACATTTTTCTTCTTATAAGACTGGATTCCTTCTGCTTTCTGTCTCCCCTAATGCTTGGCTTTCAAAAAGTTTGTTTTCCCTCTTCTTTTACATCCTCATTTCTTTACTGATGAGTCTTATAAATGCTCATCAATCTCATTCCCTCTCCTTTATGTCAGACTTAGACTTCCAATGTCATATTTGGAATTTCCTTTTTGCTTTTCTTTTGGTATCACATAGTACAAATGCGTGAAACAGAGTATATTATTCCATCCCAAAGACTTCCTTTCCTATTAACTTTGTTTTGATCAATAAAATTGACTCATTTATGCTCGACGTCTCAGTGTTAGTTGTTGGTCTTTCTCTCATCCCTCCCACATGCAACTAAGTAATGTATATGCTGTCTTTGAAATATTTGTGAATTCATTGCCTTTTATGCCTACTGACACCCTCAGAGAAGAGGCACTATTTACAATACATTTGGACTATTGTAATATCGTCCTAACAAGTGTCTGTTCCCTAGAATTTTCCCTTGCCTCATTCCTATAATCTGCCATTCATTGGCAAAAGGGTCCTTCTTATGGTTTAATGTTTTGTATCACCTTTTCCTTTAAGTGCTTGTTTAGTTCCTTATTACCTGCTTAGCAAAGTTCAAACTTTAAAATGTTTCAGAACTCATGCAATGCAGTACTCTCTTTCCTTTCTAGACTTAGCTCACAGTTTTTCCTCCTACAATCTCTTATGAGACCACAAATGAAGAGTGATTATTCATGTATCAATTTATTCCAGACTCCTTTCTAGTTCCATTATCTATGGCAGAACGTTGTGGACAAATGATAAGTAGAAGAAAGAATGATTTGACCTAAATAAGAAAGAATTATCACTTGATTCTCTGTATGCACAGAACTTTAGACATCTTTGATAGAATGAGTAAGGTATAATCTGACAATTCTCGAAGCTGTTCATTCACATAAAGATGGAAACAACGTCATTGTTCCAGATTAAATGAGGTTGATGTAAATGAGTCAACCAATATATTCTCTGAGAAATTAAGAAATACTTGGAGAATGTATAGATCTCATTTCTTTCCTTCCTTTTGTTAAGAATTCCCTGAACCCCGAAACTTACTGGTTACTATATAGAGTGGGGAAAGTACCACAGTAGAATAATAGAGGAAAACAGTAGTCACACCATATTGTGAGAAGAACATGGAACCATTATTATTGTTCTTCTTCTACATGTGATACCTTCTTATTCTCTACAAAAAATAATTGAAGGACAAAAAGCGAAGAATACATTTAAAGAATTTTTTTTCTCTTTGTATACTAATAATTTTTAAGGACAAATTTCTAATGTGAAAGACAAAGGAGTGGACCATGACTGTGTATTACTTCTCATTCTATCAGTGGTTTGTCTTCAGATGTGTGTGTGTGTATGTGTAACATTGCTCATAGTACAGTTTGTAATTTGAACTTGTACCTCATCAGATAAGTTAATCTAATTAGATTCATATTTTGAGTGCCTGAATTGATATCTCTTAGGAAATGTAATGATGAGGAAGATGATGATGATGATGATGATGATGATGATGATGATGATGATGATGATGATGATGGTAATGATCATGATGATGATGACCAGCCATAGTTAGATAAAGATCTGCATTAGGCTTTGAAGTCATGTGTTTCTGTTTCCACATGCAGTATTGCAAATCGAGCATCCATTAAACATTTTTGTTGACTTTGATCATTCACTAGTAACTTGAAAATTAGGGCTTCCTAAGTTCTAATGACATTTTTACAATGTAGGAAATTTATTCTGAAAGGGTAAATTTACATAACACTTAGAACCAAAAAGGAACAGAAGAATCGATCTCTTTTTTTTTGTTCAATTAATTTTATTCAAACGTATCAGAAAACACAAAGAAGAGCACTTTGTAATTTATTTTGTTCAAACGTATCAGAAAAAAACAAAAAAGAACACTTTGCAAAGTGCCATTTGTCTCCTAAGTCTGCTTTTTTCTCTCTATTATTTCTTTATTTCTCCAACATTTTTTGACTTTTCATCCTGGAAGATACCTACTGCTTTATATAATCCCTTACTCTTATTAGTCCATTCCTATTTCAACATTCTTTTCAAGAAAGTATGCAGGCTAGCCATTTTCACTCCATCACTCCTCAGTAGACTCTTCTTTTTCCCATTTAGGATTTCTTTTCCTGCCATGGTTCTCTAGATAGACATAGCTCTCCAATATCCTCTCTCTTCCCAAATTGTCAGCACTCTTTTTTATATATTGTCTTTCATCATTAGAATATAAGTTACTTGGGGGTAAGGACTGCCTTTCTTTTTACTTGTATTTGTATCCCAAATGCTTTGCACTCGGCCTAATACAGAGTATGGATTTCATATATACTTGTGGATTTGGCTGAAATACTTGACGATCAAAGGAAATCTATGATTACTTGACAGTTGGGACAGAGCCCGCCCTTATGCACACACCATTTCTTTGCCATTCTTAGAAGAGGAACATATTCTGGATTTGGAATGATGAGTAATTTAAGAGAAGAAAAAGATGACAGATTATGCTTCCTGTTCCTACTTCCCACAATATACCATTTGGGAAGTGACTCAATTGTGCAAAGCCTAGTGCAACATAGCAACAATATAACAGAGATTTGAAAAACATATATCACTGTTAACTTTAAACATGATAATTGTTAAGAGTGTTCATTAATGTACCTCTGGTGATGCAATAATCATTTCTTCACTGAGGACAAAAAGGAGGAAAACAATTAAATTACATTCCATATTTTTATTTAAATGTCAATGATATTTGGTTAGACCACACCTTCTGCATGGCATTCTTCATCTCTGTGTTTCTTAGTGTGTAGATGAGAGGATTAAGCATGGGTCCAATGACATTATAAAATATGGAAAACTCCTTATCATTTTTACTGGCACTGGGAGGTCGAATATAGGTGGAAATACAGGGCACAAAGAACAGAACAACAATCATGACATGATACCCACAAGTGGAGAGGGCTTTGCGCCGAATTTCTGATGAGTGCTTTCTAAGATTGTATAATATGACAATGTAAGATGCCACCAAGACAAGAAAAGTTGTCAACACAACCATACCAGAATTAGCTATTACTAAGATGTTAGCAATATGTGTGTCTGAACAGACAAGTTTTAGAAGGGCTTTGACATCACAAAAATAGTGATCTATTTTATTAGGACCACAAAATGGCACTCTAACTACCATGAGCATCTGGGCAATGGCATGCCAAAAGGTCACTCCCCAGGCCAACAGGATCATTGTGTTACATCTCTGTCGATTCACTATCATCATGTAGTGTAAGGGTTTACAAATGGCAGCAAAGCGGTCAAAGGCCATGGACACCAAGATGAACATCTCCACCGTAGCCAGGAAATGAGCAGTAAAGAGTTGAGTCATACAGGTAATGAAGGATATAATTTTTTCTTTAGCAATTAAGTCCCTGATGAGTCTAGGGACTATGGTGGACGTATAAGACAGATCCATTAGGGACAAAGGACACAGAAAATAGTACACGGGTTGTTGGATCAGATGGCTACATGTAATAGTGACAAAAATGATGAAGTTTCCCAGGAAAATTGCAAAATAGCAGAACAAGAAGATTACAAAACACATCCTTTTGAGGTTTCGATTCATGAACAGTCCCAAAAGAATGAATTCTGTTACATTGCTGTGATTTTCCATGTAATTCAAATACTTTTTAAATATCCAGGAGATAATTTCTCCGAAATCAAATATAATAGGATAAATTATCACCAGCATCATGGTAGATGTAAGGCTTATGCTCAGATTATTTAAATGAGCAGTCTAATATTAGAGTGGATCATTCAATACTTTTAAATTTGAGAAGATCAATTTTTTTTTCAGGTAGGTCCTAGAATTTCTTTGAAAATTAGGTACCTGAATCATCTTCTTGTCCATGCTACTAACATCCCTTTATGCATGTAGTTTAAAACAAAAGAAAACATCATATAGTTTAAAAAGTTGTGACAATTTTTTAAAACTCTAAGATTTTTTTTAATATTTCTCCATTAGGATGGTAACTGAATCACAAAACTGATTAATTCTATAGACAATTATAACAAAGCTAATGTTAACACACTGATTTAGCAAAGAAAAACAAGGAAATAAATATTTATTCTAACTTATTAAGTAGACATATGACAAAATACACCAATGATTATGAGAAAATTTAATATTAAGCTATTGAAAGTCAATATGATGAAAGATATCCTAAAATGACTTGAAAAATGCCTTCTGAATATCAAATAAAATGGATGGGAAATAGTTTTAAAGAATAAAGATAAATAATTTTCAGATTTCTTCTGAGGCTCCCTCCCTCACACAATCAATTTGCAGTCCCTGATTCATTACAGGTACCTAAACCATTTAACAAATAACACAAGGAAGAAATGAGACTAAAAGTAAAACAATGAAGAGACCAATCAATGCAACTGGTATGTCAAGGTGAGCTCAGAAATTGAATGGCTTAATGATATATTGAAGGGAATTTAAAAAAAAATAAATAAAAGATCTGAGAAAGCAATGTGAAGGTTTTTTTTTTTTTTTTTTTTTTTTGTTGTTGTTGTTGTTTTGTTTTTTTCCGTCAAAAAGCATATGCTTGCCACAGGGCACCGATATTTGTAAACTCTTGGACAATTGAAGCTGAAGTATTGGTAAGGAAGATTGATTGGACTGCATTTGTGGAGCAGAATGAAATTATGTGTTGTCACTTCCTTCTCCATTAGTCCATAGTTTCTCACTCTTTATCAATCTCTTTTCATCTATAGTGGATATATGTGTGCTATTCTGATTCTTCTACAGGTAAGGGTCTCTCCTCCTTCTGTTTCTTTTTGTTCACTTCTATTTATCTCCCGCTCTTCTATTCTTAATTTGGTTGTAACATATTATGAAATATAGGTAAATAATATATTGAGTCATACATTATACACTTCATACTTGCCAGGGTCTGCAAGAATTTGACCTCTATTTGCATAATCTTGTATTATGCAATGTTAGTTAAAAAAATTTTAGATTATTTGCTCGTTTTTATTTGGGGCGGGGGAGGGTGATCTGCCAAGGTGTTTCTAACAAACAATTTCACAGTCAAAATTTCGAGCCACAACACAGACATGGACATTTCTGTACTGTTGGTGTGAGGACCTTGTTTCTATTTCTTGGATACTGTGCAATGCAGAAGAACACAGAGACCTGGGAATGATTTTGATGGGAGTGTTTACTGTGACTACAAATATCTTTAGCAATAGAACTTGAACTACTCAGGCTAGTTCACTGCAGGGCGCGTTTCATATTATGTCCTAAAATGAGTTCAACCAAAGCGCTCATGAGCTAGATGGTCAGTAAATGAACATTTGTAACAATTAATTTTTTAATTAATTAGTTTATTTAACTTTTTACATTCATTTTCACAAAATATTGGGTTCCAAATTTTCTCCCCTTTTATTCCCTCCCCCCCACCCCAATACCCCAAGCAATCTAATATTCCCTATCTCCAATCTGCCCTCTCTTCTCTCATCCCTCCCTTCTCTTGTCTCCATTTTCTCTTTTCTCCTGTAGGGCCAGATGACTTTCTATTCCTCATTAACTGTATGTCTTCTTTCCTAAAAGCAACAACAATACTAAACAGTTGTTCCTAAAACTTTGAGTTCCAAATACTTCCCATCCCTCCCTCCCCACCCATTCCCTTTGGGAAGGCAGGCAATTCAATATAGGCCATATATGTGTAGTTTTGCAAATGACTTCCCTGATAGTCGTGTTGTGTAAGACTGACTGATTTACCCTCCATCCTAACCTGCCTCTCATTGTTTCTCTTCTGTCTTTTGATCCTGTCCCTCTCCAGGTGTTGACGTCAAATTGCTCCCTCCCCCTTTGCCTCCCTTCCATCATCCCCCCCCCCCTTGCTTATCTCCTTCTCCTCCACTTTCCTATACTGTAAGATGGGTTTTCATACCAAAATGAGTGTGCATTTTATTCCTTCCTTTAGTCAAATGTGATGAGGGTAAACTTCTTCTTTTTTGTTTTTTGTTTCTTTTTCCTCATCTCTCCTCTTTTTCCCTCCACTAAAGAGTCTTCTACTTGCCTCTTAAATGACATATAATTGCCCCATTCAATTTCACCCTCTTTGCTCCCACTACATTTCTCTCTCACCATTTACTTTAATTTCTTTTAAGATATGGTCCAATCCTATTCAATTGAATCTGTGCTCTCTGTCTCTGTATGTGTATTCATGTGTGTATATGTGTGTGCGTGCATGCGTGTACATGTGTGTGTATGGACCCACCAACTACCCAGATATTGAAAAGTTTTAAGAGTTACAAATATTGTCTTTCCATGCAGGAATGTAATCAGTTCACTTCTGGTAAGTCCCTTAAGACTTCTCTTTGCTGTTTACTTTTCCATGCTTCTTCTCATTATTGTGTTTCAAAGTCAAATTTTCTTGTAAGCTCTGGTCTTTTCATCAAGAATGATTGAAAGTCCTCTGTTTCATTGAAAGTCCATATTTTCCCCAGAAGTATTATACTCAGTTTAGCTGGCTAGGTGATTCTTGCTTTGAGTCCTAGTTCCTTTGACTTCTGGAATATCCTATTCCATGACCTTCGATCCCTTAATGGAGAAGCTGCTAGGTCTTGAGTTATCCTGATTTTATTTCCACAATACTGGAATTGTTTCTTTCTAGCTGCTTGTAATATTTTCTCCTTGAGCTGGGAGTTCTGGAATTTGGCCACAATGTTCCTAGGAGTTTCTCTTTTTGGATCTCTTTCAGGCGGTGATCGATGGATTCTTTCAATACATATTTTGCCCTCTGGTTGTAGAATGTCAGGGCAGTTTTCCTCGATAATTTCATGGAAGATGATATCTAGGCTCTTTTTTTGATCATGGCTTTCAGGTAGTCCCATAATTTTTAAATTGTGTCTCCTGGATCTATTTTCCAGGTCAGTTGTTTTTCCAAGGAGATATTTCACATTCTCTTCCATTTTTTCATTCTTTTGGTTTTGTTTGGTGATTTCTTGGTTTCTCAGAATGTCATTAGGCCCCATTTTTTCCATTCTAATTTTGAGAGAACTATTATCTTCAGTTAGCTTTTGAACCTCTTTTTCCATTTGGCTAATTCTGCTTTTGAAATCATTCTTCTCCTCATTGGCTTTTTGAACCTCTCTTGCCAATTGAGTGAGCCTATTTTTCAAGGTTATATTTTCTTCAGCATTTTTTTGGGTCTCCTTTACCAACGTATTGACCTGTTTTTCATACTTTTCTTGCATCTCTCTCATTTCTCTTCCCAGTTTTTCCTCCACTTGTCTAACTTGCTTTTCAAAATCCTTTTTGAGCTTTTCCAAGGGCTGAGCCCACCCGACATCCCCCTGGGATATCTGGGGTACTGAGGCCTCGACCCTCCACGTCTTTCCCTGATGGCAAGAATATGTCCTCATCGTCGTCAGATCTGAAAGTCGGGATCATTTGCATCTATTCTAAAAAACTCTCTATAGTCTTATTTTTCTTCCCTTTTCTAGGCATTTTCCCAGTCAGTTTATTGACTTCTGAGATTCCTGTCCATCCCCGCCTAGATTGGCCCAGCTATTGCTTGGGATCTGAGATTCAAATGGGCTTTCCACGCCAGGTGGCTGTTAATCAATGTGAGCTTTAGTTCTGGTGCTGGGGTGGGGGCAGGTCCGCCTACCAGCCTCAGCTCCCTCAGGGGCTTTATGCAGAGACTGTCAGTATCGGAGCGGGTGGGGGCAGGGCTGCCTCCCTGGCTCAGCTCTCTCAGGTCGTTTATGAAGAGGCTTTCAGTAATGAAGATCCTGCCTGCTGCTGGGGGAGTCCCGGGCCTCCGCCGCGCCGCAGCTGCCTCTGCCGCCACCCCTGCCTCTACCTCCACCACCGCCCCCGCCTCTGCCGCCGTTGCTTCCTCCCGAGTAATGGAAAAACCGCGCTCCCCTCTTGGTGAGCCCAAGCGTGTCTCTCACTTACCTGCAGCTTCTGTGGGTGGAGGGACCTTCCCGGCCACTGGAGGTTCCGTCCCTGAAGCCTGCTCAGATCAGCTTCTCTGGGGCCATGGCCTGGGCAGCGCTGGGGTGGGGTCCA
Source organism: Bettongia penicillata ogilbyi (assembly GCA_023548195.1). Lineage (NCBI taxonomy): Eukaryota > Metazoa > Chordata > Mammalia > Diprotodontia > Potoroidae > Bettongia > Bettongia penicillata. The sequence continues at coordinate 831,998 of JAJHZJ010000598.1, forward strand.
CTTTCCAGGGCGTGGCGGACCCTGGTGACTTCTCTCCAGGGCTCTCTGGAACGGAAATCTCTTCCACTCTGTTTCTGCACACCTTGCAGTGATCCAGAACTTATGGGGATCTCTTTTTATATTAGTTCTATGGGCTGTGGGTTCGGAGCTGTTAAACGTGCGTCTTTCTACTCCGCCATCTTGACTCCGCCCCCACTTGTAACTAATGGGAAGTGGATGAAGGAATCCAGGTCAGGAAAACCTTAGAGAAAATCTTGTACCACTTCCCTCACTTCACAGATGACAAAAATTCAATTTCAAAATGGTGATATATTGTCTAAGTTTTCCCAATTCTAACTTAGAAAAGTAGAGATTTAATCTAGTTCCTTTAAGTGCAAGCCTACTATGTTTACTATTTCGTGTTAAGAGACAGGCAGAGACAGTCAGAGCAAGAGAAACAGAGAAACAAAAATAGGAGAGACAGAGACAGAGAAAAAGAGGTGAGGTAGAGAGACAGGGAAGGAGAATGACAGAACAATGAAGACGGGGAGAATTAAACAGAGAGACAGACAGCAGAGAGTAGTAGAGAATGAAAGAGAGAGAGAGAGAGAGAGAGAGAGAGAGAGAGAGAGAGAGAGAGAGAGAGAGAGAGAGGGAGGGAGAGAACAGAGACAAACACATTGAGATAGATAAAGCGAAACTGAGAGATCAAACACATATACATCTATGCATTCAAGATCTCCTCACAGAAACTTACCACTTTGACATTCAGTGAATTGTAAAAGTTGTTTTTTTTTTTTAATTTTCTGGGTAGAGGAAAGTGGCTAAGGGATATCAATAAATACTGTATTTTCTCATACAAGAAGGAAGAAAATGAGGGCCCAACAGTTTCTCAAGAAAAGTAGCAAAGAAGTTGAGCAAAGACCACTTGGCAAACATAATTTAATTAAATTTAATTGAAAATAATTCTTCTGCATTTTTTAGAGACACTGATACTTCCTGATGTAATTTATATCTATTTGTATTCCCATCCAACCTAGTGAATGAACATATGCTTTCGGAGGTAGAAGAAAACTTACCACTCACTGCTACCTTTCAGAGTCTGACTAACTTTTCAGGTATAGGATAGTAGCAAAAAGAGGAAGAAAAATAATAGTTCCCTAAAGTGAAAATTATTTATTATTATAATATTGATATATTTCAATAATATATTATATAGTTACCTTTTTGTGTTTATTGCTTGTGCTTTTTGTTCTTTTGTCTTTCAGATTGTGTGTAGAGAATTTCCACAAATAAATGTACTTTAGCTGAGGCATATTGGCCACTGTTCTGAAATTTATCATCTTAAAGTTGCTAAGTCACCTACAACTTATATGAATTAACTAGGGTTACCCAGACAATATCTTTCTGGGGTCATACTTAAATTTACGTTTTTTATGAATCTTCAGAGATGGAACTATACTATCTGATACCTTCCGTATCACAGTACTATCACATAAAAGCCTTGCTTGAAGGCAGAGAATTATGGTGAAAGTGAATATAATAAAGCACTCATAAAGTTTAGATAAAACTATCTCCTTCCACTCTGGAATCATAAATGATTCTGTACTCAAAGTTTTGATTGAGCCAAGGTTGGCAGTTGATCTTGAGTTGAGCTGGTATGTTCACATACTGGTATGTTCACATACTGGTATGTTCACATACATTCATTCCAAATCACATACCAGCTAAAATCCCATCATCTGTTAAGAAGTCTTCCCAAATCCCTGACTGACTTAAGGCTCCGCAAGTATGGAAGTCATATAGTCAAGTTTCCACAAAAGTTTTAATTATTTTCTTTGCCTAAGTCCATAGTGCATCCAAACTACATCTGTATTGAAAGTAGTCTCTCTCTCTCTCTCTCTCTCTCTCTATATATATATATACACACACACACACACACACACACACACACACACACACACACACACACACATATATATATATATATACATATATACAAAAAACCTTCCCTTCAAAATATATTCTGAGGTAAGTAAACTCATATATAGTGTAGCAACCAGTATAGGACTGAAAACAGTGGAAAATATATGTATATAGGTAGGAACTTACATTACTCCAGATGACAAGGCTCATTCATTCAGGATGGCTTCTCTTAAAACAAAAATAAAAGAACATTGTGACATGACGCCTACACTGCTTCCTTACTCATACCTCCTAACAGTTACCTATTTAGATGGTATCTCAAAAAAAGGAGGTGTATCATATATTTGTACTTCATTTAATGGTTCTTAAGTCACCTGGAAGAGGAAAATATCTTCAGGGCAGTGTAAATTCATTGAAATGTGTCAAGGGGATTTTGTGGTCAAGAAATACTTCCTTTACTTTGAGACAGGAGTCCAAAGAAGCACAAAGAGTTTCTCCCACCTCTGATACCACATCAAAACTTGCAAAGAAGAAAAGCTTCTAGGGATTGTTGTCTAGCATGCTCTCATTTTAAAGGTATGTTTGGGATCAGGGTATGGACTCCCAGACGCATTCCAAATCAGTCTACCAAAAGGTAGACTTATGGTACAATGACAGACTTTGATGCAATGGGATATCATATTTTTCCCTTTTCCTTTCTGGCTCCTGTCAGGTATAATTACCAGATATCAGGTAATTTTTCTATCCAGTTCCAACCCCCTCCAATCTGTGCACTCCTAAGTCAGACTCCTAACTACAATTTTAGAACATGCCTGAGGGTTTCACATCACCACAGGAGTCTATTTGTTAGATGGAACAGATCAAGAGAGAAAACATACAGGACACTCCTCCTTTCCCATTTCTGGGTCAATTAAACCAATACCAATGGAGGCATGCTCACATTAAAAAAAATCACTTGTTACTTAATCTACCAGTATCTGGTTTTATTTCCATTAGATTCCATATACGTCTGATAATATTTAATGTAAATTTTAGACTTTAATAATGGCCAAAAGTTTGAATTAAGAAGAGCCTGGACCTAATAGTCTCCTTTGTTTAGAGGATGCCTTTTGTCAAGCAAATGGGACTTTCTTATCAGACCCTTCTTCTAGCATCCTAGTGATAAGAGAAAAACACAGACACCTTGGCTTGTGAATAAACAACTTCAACGGCCTGTTTGGCACAGGATGTCTGGGTGATGGGACTTTGTTTTAAATCACAAAGCCATGCTATGGAAGGAAAATGCCCATAGACTGGGACCATTAAACCCAATTGATGCCACTTTGTTTACAATATATGTATCTAAGAGAAATCCTTTCTCATGGCAAAATGTATATATGCGAGAAGATTTCTGTTCTGGGTAGCCAGAACATTTTGTGTCTCCATAATGCATTATGTTACCGTTTTCTTTAATAGGGAATTGATCAATTAATTAATTAAATCATAAAATGTATGCATTTCGCCTGTTGTCTTTTCTTTAACCAAGTTTTCAGGTTAATAGTTATGGTGCCCAAACGTGGATTGGAACTGAGGAAACAAATGGACATTTCCTCATCTCGCCAACGCCAGGACTCCGGCGCCAATAGGCATTGTTTTTTCCTAGAGTCCTGGACCTTGACGGGGTCGGGTAAGTCCTTGCATTCCCAGCTTCCAAAAGACTCAAAAATTCCCTTTAAGGATAACCGCAGGACAGAGACCATTCTGCATTAATTCGCCTCTGCATCAGGTCTCCGCTGGAGATCTATCTAGGGAAATCAGCTAGCTATGGGTTAGTCAAAAACTAGAAGTAGAAATCCGGCTGACATGACCCCTGCTTTTCGTATGTCAAGCCTTTACCAACCTGATGATTACAGGTATTGCTAGCGCTAGTGTCAATTAACTAAAGATAGCCTTAAATTATGTTGGCTATCACAAGGCTCCTTTGGACCGGTCAAAGTTACTTTATCTTACAACTAAATTAAGTTTAAAGGACAACAAAACAACTAGCCAACAATGAGAATGATTCATCCTGGGCTTGCTGACTTGGCTGAGCGAGAACAAAAGACAAGAGACCTCTTCCTTGTGAGGTTAGAAGCTGCTTCAGCACCTAGCCGTTTCCTGGCAAAAATGCTTTCTTCTTCAAGGGCTCCAGTCTGTCCTTCCCTTCACTCCCTCCTCCCTATTCCTCCACCCTATCTTCCCTCCCCTTCCCCTTGAAGGCCTCTGATCTGGGGAAACTGACGGCACCTAGATGCAGTCTTTCTCCCTAGCATCCCCCTACCTTAGACCTGAGGAAGGCAGCCTCTGTTGCCTCAGTCCTCTCCATTCTCCTTTCCCGGCTTTCCTTTAAGGACTTTGGTCTTGAAGAGGACAGTTACAATCCACCTAAGAACTAAATTCCTGAACCTATTCCCATGGGGCCTGTTCCTTTAAGACAATCAGAAACTTTGGGGCACCAAGGCTCCCCAATCCTCCAACGACTGCATGGGTGCTCTAAGGAAAGGCTGCAGGATCCCCCTTTATTGTCAGACCTTGAATTCTTGCAATCCCCTTTCCTCAGAATGATAATAGCCAATTCATGACGGGGATTTCTAGCAAGATTCTAGTTGCCTTCTCTTTCTGGGTTGTTTTTTGTGAGCTACGTTTGTATTTGTCCTGTTGTCAATTTTTCTGTTGGTGTATGTCCCTGTCCGTATCATGTGTGCAGTGAATAAGTCTGTTATCATGTAAGATTTAAATGCAAGCAGCCAGAGTTCAAGGGCTGCAGCTAGGGAAATAAACAAACAAAACATTGAGATTTTTCCTTGCCATTTTGGTCTGACCAACCTGGAATTACAATGGAAAGCTAGATCATCTTAGGTACAATCATTTTAGCAGATTTGTGTGTTGTCAGATTAATCATAAAACATTTCAGGAACTGATCATTTCAAATAACTCCTAAGACAGTGGGTAGCCCATCTTTCTAGGTAAAGCTTGGAAATGCCACCTAGGTCCTAGACATTCCTCCCACCCTGTCCCAGCAGCTGCATATCTCCTTAGGGGCTCAGTTAATTTTGCTTCTGTGGAGGGCTGGGGGAAGTGGAAGAATCAGGCCTATTTTAAGCATTCGCTAAGCTCTGCCTACAAAAATCACCACCGCTGGGACATCAGTTTCTCTGCTCTTGGTAAGTTTCACTTCTCCGTTCCAGTTGCAAAAAGGATTTTACCTCTGACTCGTTTTCTGATTTGTAAAAGTAAGAATAATTATGACAGTTGTTATGGGGTCAAAATGATAAAATGATTGTAAAATGCTTAACAAAATGACTGGTATGTATTGCACATAATGCTATTATCTCTCTCTAATGCAATTGTTAACTTTGAAGTGGTTTTAATTGCTAAAAGTAATAAGATCAATAATTTCTGGAAATGCAAATTATGTCATCTGTAGTTATTGTTTTAAAACTGTATTTCTAGGATTGTATTTCTGAGTCAATCTTAGATTGCAAAGTAATTTTTAATGTGAATTTTGTTGAATCTAAAGATGTTGGATAAATTGTGTAACTCCAGTTATGTTACTTTATCAGTCCTGCTAACCTTGTTTCACAATGTTTTGTAATTGTCATGTAGAAAACCAGGTATTTTCACGCTTGTCTGTTAAAAAAAGTTAAAGTTAAACAATTTGGCTATCTTCTATGAAGTTGTAGGATTGTTAACTAAGTTATTTGGGACTACTGTTTGAATGTTGAAACCTAACATTGTTAAATGATTCCTATGTATGGAAAGGAGGGAATGGAGTGAAAACTTTATTTAGACTCCCTCTGTTCATACAGAACATTCCTGCCATTCCTGTGGGTAAGATCATCAGTTCTAGTAAAGGAATTTGGTTGGTTAATGCAAATTCTAAACAATGAATATTACTTGCACGAAGTTGTAATAGAGAGAATTTTTAATAATTGACTTTTACATCAGGACAAATTTTAAATTTGAGAAGGAAAGATGTTAAATGTAATTCCTTATGAGTATGGTAAATCTTTATTGCTTATTGTAACTCCATAAGAGTGGAAATAACTGTTATCTGGCTCTAAGTTGTGATTAATGAGACTTGCTGTTTAAGGTAAAAGGCATTTGGGACCATAACTAATTTTGTTTGAGTTTGAATTTGGGTATAGTTATCTGCATTAAATCAGTATCTGAGATAAATGCAACAAGCTACTCAAAGGGAATGTAATCCTGCACTGTTCACAGGTGAAGTTTGTATCTGGAAAGGAAACACTGAGGGGACAATTCTAGACTCAATCTAGTTTCCCTATTATGTTCCTTTAAAAAGGAATGTTTCTCACCTGACTATTCCTGAGTCTGGCTATGAAACAGATACTGCATCATTGGAGAATTTCACTCCTATCTGAATTCAAACGGTAAAGGATGTTTTATCCTGTCATATTTGGTATGTCACGTGTCCCTGCTTTTCCTTCTATAGCAAATTTCTGTGGTCAATAATAAATGACCAGCAAAATATGTGAGCCTTTTGTGTAATCTTACTGGGAAATCAAATATTTTTTTTATCTGAAATTGGAACATGTGCAGAAATTTATGTAAACTACTTAAGATTCACTTTAAGATGTTCCCATTGTTTAAAAGAATTTTAAAAGTAACAGTGATTTTTCTGTGAGTCAGTCTCTTATATCTAAGAATACTGCAATAATTAAGAATTCAGTTTGTTATAATACTTTGGAAATTCATATTACTTAAGAATATTTTTGTAACAACTCAGCTTTAATGAATTTCAGTTTTAAGGGTTTATTTTTGCTTAAAATAAGAGATATCAAGCATTTTAAAAGTTTTCAACTAGTTTTCTTCATAAGAGTTTGGTGAACATCAGAGTAAATGTTAAACTGTTTTTAAATGGAAATACTTTTAGAAGAAATGTTCTGAAAAATCATGTGTGATTCTTAGAAGGCCCACTAAAACTTCAAAATAATATACTGTTAAATTGAGCTGTTTTGATCCGCATGTGTAGTCATTCTATGGCCTAAGTCAGAGTTAAAGTTTGCGTTTGAATTTATTATATCAAAGAGATTTAATTCCTGAAGTATCTCATTCTTCCAGAATGTGTATAATTAGGAAAGAATAACCACTTGTTAAACAGAAATAATTCCATCAATCCATAAATTTAGTGATTAACTTCTTTGCTTTGTTCAAGCTGGAATGAGATTCTGGTATAGTTATGGTAGTAAAAAGTAATAACTTATGAACTTTCTTGTCTTATGGTTAAAAAGTAAAAGCAAGTGGAAGAATAGGATTGAGAGATATGGAAAGAAAAATTAAGTTCTGATTGAAACTGTGAAAGGTAGATAAGATTTGGGAATAAATATGGGTTACCTAAACCCCTCTTGCTCCTAGATAGTTGCTTTGGATACTTTTGTGTCAGCTTCGGATGGTTTACTGTGTGAGGAAATATTTTATCTGAGGGATACCAGCCAATATTTGCTATATAAGACTGAGACTGCAATTTACTGTTGTTTGAGACTCTGACTACAGGAATAGTTGTCCAAGTTATAAAGCCAATTGACATATGCTGCAGGCTAACGGTGGATGCTTGCAAAGGTTTTGAAGACGACCTTGGACATGGCCTCGGTAGGATTTTCCTAACTTTATTTCCCAAATGTGCTATTTTCTTCCTGAGAAAGGAAATCCCTCACTTGATTACCTCTAAGCCCTGCTTTCAGCACCTGGTAAACTCATGATTACATGTCAGATAATGGATTATTCTTGGAAACAACCAGAACTAAGGAAATCTTGTCCTTCTATTAAAATATTAACATTGTCCCTCTTTTTCTTTTATGGCAAATCTTTATAATCAAGGAGTTCTGAAAATACAATACTAAGTCTATCAAATAATAAATGGAAATTGGAGTATCTCTGAGTTAATATAATGGGGTTCAGGAATGAATAACATACAACTTTAACCTATATCCCTGGACAAATAAATAACTATAATATAGAGATAATATCGAGGAAATGCTTAGATCAGGCAATAAGACAAAGATGTAATGTGATGATTGGTTTCTAAAATTTGAATTTTGCACAAAAATTGTATAGAATAGTGGTAAATTATTTCTTCTCTGTTAAAATATCTGTCAAATAATTTAAAGAGCAGATGAGTTCATTTTATGGTTGAACCCTCGTATTTTAAAAGATTCTTACTCCAGATACAAGATTTAGGTAAAGACAGATACAGCAAATAATGTGAACTGAAATTTTCTGAAATTTCAAAAGTAGAGAAAAACATTTTAAGTAATTGTACTAAATCATATTGTCAGAGGTATCTAGGAACTTCTAAATTTGAACCAGAAAAGCAGAATTCTCTTTTTAAACTATCCCGAGAGTAAAACCTGTCGTCAAAGCAAAACGTTTTGTTTAAATGAAAATTAAGAATTGGTTACTGGGAAACAAGGAACTTAATGTTCATTAACATTGAAATAATAATTGCATTGATTTTTTATAGTGAATGTTTAATTTTCTTCTTATATTGGTGATATGTAAATCTCTCTTTCAAAACTAGTCTATTCTGAGCCATCAAAGATTTAATCTGTACCTGACTTAATGTAAAAATACAGTTTGTGAATTGTAAAAACTTCAGTGTGTTGTTTGAACCTAGTCCTGCGTGGATGGGAAACTGAACTATTGCTATGCACCTTTAGCCATTTTAACTATCTTGCATTGTTTCATGTCAACAATCAAATCATATGTTTTCTGGGAGACCCCGTCAGGTTTTCTGTATAGACTCTTGGATGCATCTGTCACCTCCATTGCCCCTGTTCCTGAGTGGATCATGACCTCCAACTTTGAAAGGGCCAGAAGAAAATGACATCAGACAGAGACAGCTTTCCCAAGACCTACATGGAGATTTATCTTTTCATATCTTTGTTGGTCTACAGGCGAAGCCTTCAGCTTGCCTTTGACCAAAAGGAGGGAATGATAATATTTAACATAAATTTTAGACTTTAATAAGGGCCAAAAGTTTGAATTAAGAAAAGCCTGGACCTAATAGTCTCCTTTGTTCAAAGGATGCCTTTTGTCAAGCAAATGGGACTTCCTTATCAGACCCTTCTTCTAGCATCTTAGTGATAAGAGAAAAACACAGACACCTTAGGTTGTGAATAAATAGCTTCAATGGCCTGTTTGGGACAGGATGTCTGGGTGGTGGGACTTTGTTTTAAATCACAAAGGCATGCTATGGAAGGAAGATGCTCATAGACTGGGATCCTTAAATCCAGTTGATGCCACTTTGTTTACAATGTGTTTATCTAAGAAAAATCCTTTCTCATGGTAAATGTATATAAACGAGAAGATTTCTGTATTGGGTAACCAGAACATTTTTCTGTCTCCATAATGCATTATGTTACCGTTTTCTTTAATAGAGAATTGATCAATTAATTAATTAAATCATAAAATGCATGCATTTAGCCTGTTGCCTTTTATTTGACCATGTTTTCAGGTTAACACCTCTTTTGAAAATTTTCTAAAGTGCATGTGTCATCAAATCCTTCCTTTTAGTCCTGCAATTCTATGTCATTTCATGTTTGCTTCCCTTTCTGGTAGGAATGAACTATCTCTTGACTAAGGGTGGTGGGAAGAAGAGGCTAGAAATGCCTATTCCATGTCTCTTTGAACCATGCAATGATACCGCATATAATATGTGGGGGTGGGGCCCAGCCCTCAGAATACATAAGACCCTGAACATTGTATTTCTATTTAATTTGTGTCCAAATTTCCAAATTGTGTGTTGCTTTGGTTCAGCTGTACTTGAAAGTTGGGCTACATTGACTGAGATAAAATTCAATAAGTATAAATGCAAATTCTAGCAAGTAGGTAGAAAATATCAATTTTATAAATATAAACTTTTAAAAAAAAGTGTACTGGGGGAGGAGCCAAGATGACAGAGTAGAAAGATTCACATGTGCTAGCTCCGAACCCACAGCCCATAAAATACCTGTAAAGAAGGTCTCCCAACAAATTCTGGAACAGTGGAAGCCACACAACAACGGAGTGGAGGAGATTTCTGTTACAGGGAGACCTGAAGGACCAACGTCAGGGGTCTGTCGCGCACTAGACCCGGAGCAGAGCCCAGCCCTGCCTTGGCCGCGTGGCCCCGAGAGGAGCAGATCTGAGCAGGCTTCAGGGAAGGAATCTCCAGTGGGCACCCAGGTCTCTCCACCCACAAATGCAAAGGTAAGTGAGAGAGCCTGTTTGGCTGACTGAGAGGGGAGCGGGGTGTCAACATAACTCAGGCCCCCTCAGGAGGGAGCAGCGGAGGCAGCAGCAGACAGGGGCTCCCCAAACAAGCAGGAGCTGAGATCCATTATCGAAGGTCTCCACGTTAACCCCCTGAGGTAACTTAGCCCCTGGTGGCTGTTTACATTCCTACATGGAAATACAATATTTGTAACTCTTGAAACTTTTCGGTATCTGGGTAGTTGGTGGGATTACACACACACACACACACACACACACACACACGCTCTCACACACACACATGCAGGCACACACAGAAACAGAGAACACAGAGTGAATTGAATAAGGTGGGATCATAGCTTAAAAAATGAAGTTAAGCAGTGAGAGAGAAATGCATTGGAAGGAGAGAGGGAGAAATGGAATGGAGCAATTATCTCTCATAGAAGAGGCAGCCAGGAGACATTTTAGTGGTGGGAAAAAGAGGGGAACTGAGAGAAAAAGAAATATATTCTCATCACATTCGACTAAAGGAAGGAATAAAAAGCACCCTCATTTTGGTATGAAAACCTATCTTACAATACCGGAAAGTGGGGGAGAAGGGGATAAGCAGAGTCGGGGGTGTAATAAAAGAGAGGGCAATGGGAGGAGGGAGCAATTTGAAATCAACACTCTTGGGGAGGGACAGGATCAAAAGAGAGAATAGAAGCCATGGGGGGCAGAATAGGATGGAAGGAAATATAGTTAGTCTCACATAACACAACTATTATCGAAGTCATTTTTAAAACTACACAGGTATGACCCATATTGAATTCCCTGCAGGTTAGGATGGAGGGTAATTCAGTCAGTCTTACACAACACGACTATCAGGGAAGTCATTTGCAAAACTACACAGATATGGCCTATATTGAATTGCCTGCCTTCCCAAAGGAAATGGGTGGGAGGGAGGGATGGGGAGAATATGGAAATCAAAGCTTTAGGAACAACTGTCGAGTATTGTTCTTGCTACTAGGAAATAAGAAATACAGATAATGGGAAATAGAAAGTTATCTAGATCTACAGGACAAAAGAGAAGATGAGGAGAAGGGAAGGGAGGGATGATAGAAGAGAGGACAGATTGGTGATAAGGGAAATTAGAATCCTCGGTGTATCGGGGTGGGGGAGGGGACAAGTGAGGAGAAAATTTGGAACCCAAAAAGTTTGTGAAAATGAATGTAAAAAGTTAAATAAATAAATGTGTGCTTAGACCAGAGTTGTTTCAATAAAATACTTTTGGGCCTTTCCTCTCCCACAAGTTCAAAATGGATCATTTTGATGCTTCATTCATAAAGCTATGGCCATTTTAGATTGCATCAATAGAGGTAAAGTTGCAAGAATCAGGAAGGTATTCATCATGGTGTACTCTGACTTTGTCAGGTTTCATCTGCAGTGTACAAGTCTTAGTTCCAAGGATATTGATGAGCTGAAAAATGGTGAGAGTGGGGAAACAAGTATGGTTAAAGTTATTATTCTTATTATAAGTCACATGAAAACCGCATAAAGCAAGAGTACATAAAGACAAAGTAAAGAAAAGACTAATGGTGGGCACCATAGCCCACATAATATATAACAGAAGATGTTATATGGAAGATACACACACACACACACAAATATATGTGTGTGTGAGTATGTGTGTCTGTGTCTGTGTGTGTTAAGTGCAAGAGTACAAAACGAAGAACACCAGGTAAAAGATCAAAAGAAACAAATGATAGCTTGTAGAATCAGGTAGAAAAGAGAAACGCTAAAAATTAGAGTAATCTCAAACGTGTGGGGGCGGGTGCATGCAGGTGACGGGGAGAGGGAGAAAGAGAAGAGTCCTTCAAGCTCTACAACATTTTCAAGGAGATGAAAATTTCTCAACTATTATGCCTATCAATTATATAACACTGTAATATTTATGTAGTCCTTGAAATATTATCTAATTTTATCCTCATACAAAACAACCCGAAAGATAGGTACTCTTCTATATGAGTAAATCGTTACTGATGGAGTGACTTGCCTAGTATCCCATAGCTAGTAAGTGTCTAAGATCATATTTATTCTCAAAAAAGGTATATATGTCAAACTCAACTATGTCTTCCTTTCCCATATTTTGCAAAATATATATCAAGGGCGTTTGAAGTCTCCAAATTGTCAAATTCAATGATTTTGTTAAAATGAGTTCCAGTAATGCTGGAAGAATGAGTTGCCTTTTCATGAGAGTGCTACTTAAGCGGTATATTCTGAATATATAGCTACTCTTACCAATGGTGGGAAAATGTCTCTTTCATACTAGCAAATGACATTGCTTTTAGCAGGTCATATTGAATGCGAATGCAACATTGAGTACTTATAAGTTATCATTAAGTAGTTTTGACTCAGGACACCTTGATCACAAGGTAGTCTTTCATTGGGAGACGTAATTCTTAAGTGAAGGTGAGATGTGGGACCCTGTTGGAGAATTCCTACATCATTCCTCTTTTCAAAACCCTCCTGTTGCTCCAGATTCCTTAGAGAGAAAGTGCACGTAATTTTTCACTTAAGACTTCTCACAACCTGTCACCACTCTTAGCTTTACAACTTTTAATGAAAAGATTTTTCTGCCATATAGTTTGTATTCCAGCCACAGTGGGAAACTAACAGAGTCACCATTTCTTTCTTATATTCCATCATTCATTCATTGACACCATTCTTAACTCTGGAAATGATCTCACCAATTATTTCCACATAGGCAAAATATCCTTCTACTTCAAATAACTCTATTCTCCTTCAAGGAACCCTTAATTTTTATGTGTGAAATTATCTCAATTTCTCTAGTTTTATCAAAGCATGTTATATCTCCATTTTGTTTGATTGTCACATTCTACAAAGTAATTAGGTCTAGGTTAATGACACAGTTCTCAGCTTTAGTCATCAGACTCCTTTCAAGTGTTGTATATATATATATATATATATATATATATATATATATATACATATATATATATATATATATATATATATATATATATATATATATAATATGTGTATATATGTGTGTGTGTGCACGCCCTAAATGTAGGTGAGGTTGATCATTATTTAGTGTTAGTCATTTAGATTAATAACTTTTATAATATTTATTAGTTTACTTGAAATAACAATAAACCTGCTATGCTAGCATATTTTATGGAAAATCTGTGTTTTCCAAAATAAAAAAAAAAAAGAGAATGACAAGGAATAAAGTTTCACCAACCCTTGGAAAAGTTCATCTTATTCTCCACACAAAACTCAAATTTGCCTCGCTGTGACATATACTCAATGTTCCTGACTCTGCCTTCTGAGATTAAATAAAAGTTTAACTACTCTGTCCATAGTATTAGTTTCAATATATAAATTTTCCGTATTGGCTCCATTCATACGAGAGTTCAACAAGTGCAATCTTAAGTCCATTTTTATGCCTCTCACTGAAATGTCACTCTTTAAGTGCGTATGGTAGATTTTCAATAAATGACATTTTCAAAATTATATCTTGCTTCATAATCCATAATATTATGAAAATAACATTGTGCATTTCAAAACGCTCTCATCTTGTAATGTATGTATAAATACATATATATGTGCATATATATGTATACATACATGCATATGTATATGTGTACACATACATGCACATATATGTATATATACATATATAAATTCAGAATATTCAAAGGGGGAAATATAAGATGACTTTTAAAATGAATCAATTGATTAATTTAAAAAAGAACTCAGCTTTTACAATGCACCAAGCATCATGTTAAAAGTTGATAATGCAACTAAGACAATGTCTCTGCCTTTAGAGAGCACACGTTCTCAAAGGAGCTAAGAACACATTTTTTAAAAGGTGGTATTCAAGGAGGCCTGTTTTGATTTGGAAAAGTTACAGCACCTATGAGTGCTGTGATAGAAGTGTAGGTTGACAGCAAGGTCATATAGTTTATGTCAGAGGCTTTAAAGCTTGAAACACTCCAGATTTTACATTTAAATACATTAAGATCTAGAAAGATTAACTGGTTTGCCAGAAGTTGTTCAGGTATGAAATGTTGTAGAACAATTTGCAATTTTCTTCCCAGCTGTAGCACTTCATAATCAACATTCTTCTGCTCCCTAGATGAATTGTATCAATTGATTAGAATGTGAACACATTGACAGTAAAGCTGATCTTGTTGTCATGTATTTGGACGCCAACATTTCATACAGTATTTGGTATGTACAAAGTACTTAATAGATTTTAACCCCTCTCTACCTCTGTCTCTGTTTCTCTCTCTCTCTCTCTCTCTCTCTCTCTCTCTCTCTCTCTCTCTCTCTCTCTCTCTCCCCCTCCCTCCCTCCCCGTCTCTCTTCTCTGGCTCCTTGTCTCTCTCTTAATTTACCAAATCGAGCACACTTTCCATCACACCACCCATTTTCTCTTAAAGTACAAACAGGCAATAAGCAAGGGTTTCTTTTTAATTGTTAAAAGTTATTTATTTGTTTTCAGTTCTGTACAATCACTTCCTTAAATCTGAGATTTTCTTCTTGTAACTCCCTTAATTTCTGCTCTATGAATTTGGATACTACACCACTTCGAGCATATATGTTTAGTAATGATATTGCTTCATTGTCTATAGTGCCTTTTAGTAGAATATAGTTTCCTTCTTTAACTCTTTTGATTAGATCTATTTCTGCTTTTGCTTTGTCTGAGATTAGGATTGCTACCCCTGCTTTTCTTTAGATCAGCTGACATAATATATTCTGCTCCAACATTTTACCTTCTCTTGTGTGTATCCCCATGCTTCAGATTCGCTTCTTGTAAACAACTAATTTTGGGATTATAGTGTGTAATCCATTCTGCTATTGGCCTCCGTTTTAGGGGAGAGCTCATCCCATTCACATTCACTGTTATAATTACTATCTGTGTTTTTTCCTTCAATCTACTTCCCTCATTTATGCTTTTAGTTCTCCCTTACCCTCTCAAAAGAAGTTTCAGTTTTTGATCACCACCTCTGTCAGTCTTCCCTCTCTTTTATCAGCTCCCCTCCCTTTATTTCCCCTTTCACCTTACAACTTATTCCCTCCCTTTTTGCCTCCCCTCTCTTCCCTTTCCTCTTTCCCCTCCTACTGCCTATTGCCTCTAGTGAGATTACTATACTTCATAGATTTTGTTCTCCCTCCTTGAACCAAATCTGACAAGAGTAAATCTCAAACAGTGTTCATTTCCCTTCCCTCCTTCCCTCTACTGTAATATGCTTTTGTGTCTTTTTCTGTGATTTAATTTACCTTTCTTTGGCTCCTCCATTTCATATCTCCTGTTATAATCCCTTCGCTGCTTTAAATAACATTATTTATCATCCCATTATATAATTTACACCCATTCTCTCTCTCTCTCTCTCTCTCTCTCTCTCTCTCTCTATATATATATATATATATATATATATATATATATATCCCTTTTAAATATCGAAATGAATATTCAGTTCTCAAGACTAACAAGTATTACCTTTCCTTACATGAATTTAAACAATATTTCTGTATTGAAAAACAAGTATTATTTTCCCAGGATACCTTTATATGCCACTCTTGATACTTGCATTTGAAATTAAATTTAGTATTGAGCTCTGGGATTTTCATCAGGAAGGTCTGGAAATCGCCAAATTTGCTATGTGTCCATCTTTTTCCCTAAAATATTATGCTCAATTTTCCTGGGTGCTTTATCCTTGGTTATAGGTCAAGTTCCTTTGCTTTACAAAATAAAATATTCAAGTAGAATATTATTCAATATTATTATTCAAGTAGAAGCTGGAAGGTCCTGTGTAATACTGACTGTAGTTCCTTGATATTTTAATGGTTTAGTTCTGGATGGTAGAAGTATTTTCTCCTTTACTTCATAGTTTCAGTATTTGGCAAAAATATTCCTTGGCATATTCCGTTTGGCATTTCTTTCGGGACGTGGCCAGTGGTTTATTTAGATTACTACTTTGCCTTCTGGATCTAGGACTTCTGGGGAGTTTTCATGGATCATCTCTTGGAAGATATTATACAAGATCCTTTTTTTCCTCATGACTTAATTCTTGGATTTTTTCTCCTGCATCTATTATCCAGGTCAGTTCCTTTCCCAATAAGATATGTTTTCATTTTCTTCCATCTTTTTCCTTCTTAAATTCTGTTTGACTGATTTTTGATGTCTCGAAGAGGCATTAGCTTCTACTTGCCCGATTTTAATTTTAACTACATTCTTTACTTCAGTTAAGTTTTGTGTCTCCTTTTCCATTTGTCCCATTATTTTGGTTAAGTTCTGTATTTCTTCCTCCATTTCTCCAATTTCCTTTTATAATACTTTTGTGAGGAGGGTGGAGCCAAGCTGGTGGAGTGAGAGCAGCTACTCACGTAAACTCTTAGACAAACTACATGAGATGCCCTAAAAAAAGAACCTGACCACATTTTAGAGGTACAGAATCCAATAGAAGACAGATTGTAGCAGTTTCACAGTCCAGGACAGACTAGAAGTTTGACAGGAAGAATATATTTCACAAAGGTTGGGGAGCATACAGTTCACAGCACAACGTCTCTGCTACTGCACAGCTGAACAGGAAAGGCCCGGGGCAATATGAGGAAGTGGCAGCATGGTGGGATAGCAACTCAGAGTGAGGGAATAGTGGAGCTGAGGAAGTAAGAGCCATGGAATGAGGCCCAGGTATCTGCAGCAGCTTCCCAAAGAATTTCAACCAGAAGATTAAATGTCTACAAGTCACCTACTTGTACTTCTGGGAGCCAAAATGGTGGAGTGATCGGTAAATGCTCTCTCCCCTTCCCCTTGTTGACCTTTAAAGAACCATAAAATATTTCCCCAGAAAAATCTGGGATCAGTAGGATCAGAAAAAGTGGTAAACAGTCTCATAGCATGTGAGGCTAGGAAAATAGCAAAGGAATATTCCCCTTAATGTGACAGAGGAACAAAGCTGTCACAGACAGCCTCAGGTCCAGGGGTGTGGATCTTCAAACTAGGATTCAGGTGTGCCTAAACACTCAAAAGAAAAGTGGAAGACATCCAGGATTACCAATCACTGAGCTTGCTTCTGCTCTAGTTCATCTGAGTAGATGTTCCTTGAACAGACCACCTATCCCCCGTACTTGACAAGCTATCTCTAGAACTAATCCCAGGAAACACAAACAGATTTCGACTGCTTTTTCTTTCTAACACCAGCCACTTCTGTAGGAAGTTCTTCAGAGTAAAGGTGATAGAACAAGAGGCCACAACGGAAAAAGCCTCACCATCAGGAGCAAGAAGCAGAGGGGAAAGGAAAAGACCATAAAATCCTTCTGTGGGGCAAGGACCAAAAAAGAAATACCAAAGAGGTCAGTATTGAGACTGCACTTTCTTCTGAAACTTCACATGGGGCTACGAACTGCTCGCGTACACGGAGAGGACTCCTGCAACAGCTGAAGAAAGAACTAGAGGAAAAATGGCCAATTGTTTTAAAAGTATGAAAAAAGAATTCACTGAAGAGAATAGCTCTTCAAAAAGGAAAATTGAAAAAACGGAAAATGAAGCACAAGAGCCAACTGGGAAAATTGGAAAAATAGAAAAGGAAGGGACTTCTAGGATAAGAACTAACTGTTTGACAAAAATTGCGGAGAAAAGTGCATGAAAATGTGGCTAAAACTAGGCACAGCCCAATGTCTGACATCATACCCAAGAATAAAGACCAAATGGGTACATGAGCTAGATATAAAGACTGATACTATAAACAAATTAGAGGAGCAAGAATTAGTATATTTATCAGATGTATGGAGAAAGGAAGAATTTTTGAATAAAGTAGAGATATGAAGCATTATGAAGTTCAAAATATATAATTTTGATTACGTCAAACTGAGAAATTTGTGCACAATAAAATCCAATGCAACCAAGATTAGGAGGGAAGCAGAAAACTGGGAAAGGTTTGTTGCAACTAGTGTCTGTGACAAAGACCTCGTTTCTAAAATATATAGAGAACTGAGTCGAATGTACAAGAACACATGTAATTCTCCAATTGATAAATGGTCAAAGAATGAGAACACGCAGTTTTCAGAGGAAGAAATTAAAGATATCTACAATCAAATGAAAAAATACCCTAAATCTCTATTAATTAGAGAGATGCAAATACAAACAACTCTGAGATACCACATCACACCTATCAGAATGACTAACATGACAAAACAGTTAGATAATAAACATTGGAGAGGATGTGTGAGATTTGGAACGCTAATTCATTGTTGGTGGAGCTGTGACCTGATCCAACCATTCTGGAGAACAATTTGGAACTATGCCCAAAGGGGAACAAAAACATGCATACCCATTGACCCGGAAATACCGCTTCTAGGTCTATATCCCCAAAAGAACATAAAAATGGGGAAATGTCACATATGGTCAATAATATTTATAGCAACCCTCTTTGCGTTGGTCAAAAACTGGAAATCAAGGGAATGCCCATCAGTTGGGGAATGGAGGAAAAAATTTTGGTATATGACTGTAATGGAATACTATTGTGCTATAAGAACTGACGAACAGAAAGACTTCAGAGAGGCCTGGAAAGACTTATCTTATTATCGTCTAGAAATACGATCTGATGCTGAGTGAACGGAGCAGAACCAGGAGAACTATGTGCACAGCAATGACTAGAGTGCGTGACAGTTTTTTTCTATTACACTGAGAAGGTCATTGAAATGCAAGGATTTAAAAAATTCCCAGTGGTCTTTAGAGGCAAAATGAGTTCTATACCCAGAGAAAGAACTTTGGAATTCAATCGCAGAATGTAGCAGATCATTTCCTTTTGTTTTAGATTTTGATTTTTATACGATTTTTCCATTGATTTTAATTCTTATAAACAAAATAACTATAGTGAAAATGTATATAATAGGATTGTATTTTTAGATCCTATATAAAATTGTATGCCACCTTGGGGAGGGAAGAAGGGGACAAAATAATCTAAGCTATATGGTAGTGACTGTAAAACACTGAAAAAAATAATATTAACATAAAAAATGCTATATGCCCTTGTTTAGAAACCAAGTTTATTATATCTCTCTATCTATATCGATACACACACACACACACACACACACACACACACACACACACATATATATATATATATATAATCTTCAGTTAAATTTTGCAAATATATGAAATATATTGAAAATGTATTATAGAGTTTTTTATTTGAGAACTTAGAAATTACTGAATTCAATACAATTCATTCATTTGACAGTAAACAAAATTTAGATTCCTTAAGGCTTAATATAATTTACTCAGGCATACACAATCAGTAAATTGTTCAAGTTAGTATTGATATACAGACTTTCTATATCACATTCAGCATTTTTTCTAACGCATTACTCAGTTGGCTCTAAAAGGGGAAGGTTATATCCCTAAAAGTAGATTATGGATGTTTTTATAAATGAAATTGTATATCTCTAAATGTCAACAACCAACCAAGAAATTAAAAAAAAAAACAGATCAATGAATAAGTCATGCAACCAAAAAGTAAAACTAGGAAAAGGACAAATTAAAAACTTCCAATTAAACATCAAATTGAAAATCTTGAAAATCAAAAAAGTTTCTAGTAAAACTGAAATAGAAATTCAGAGAACTAATAAATAAAACTAACATCCCTCCTATGAATAAATATACTACATAAACCACTGGTCAATTTCTTTAAAAAAAACTGAGGGAAAAAATAAATTTTTGTGTCAAAAATGAAAAGAATAAATTCAGCAGCAATCCGCAAGAAATTATACCAGTTATTAGGAGCTATTGTGCTCAATTTTGTGCCAATGAATTTGATGATTTTTGTAAA
This sequence comes from Bettongia penicillata ogilbyi, assembly GCA_023548195.1. Taxonomy (NCBI): domain Eukaryota; kingdom Metazoa; phylum Chordata; class Mammalia; order Diprotodontia; family Potoroidae; genus Bettongia; species Bettongia penicillata. The sequence goes on from JAJHZJ010000598.1 coordinate 851,983, forward strand.
ATAGGTGGTAATACACACATACACACACACACACACACACACACACACACATATATATATATATATTACACATATACATAATCAATTTAAATGTATACGTATGTTTTCATGTGTGTGGGTATATGTGTATGTGTGTATATGTCAGTGTGTGTGTGCGTGTATCCAAGAGAAACAGAAAAGGACTAGAATATTTAATTAAGATTATTTTAGAAAAAAATGAAATTTAACAAATCATCATTGTGCTCCTGAAGAAAGAATAATCAGGACTAGATGTATTCACAAGTTTATTCAATCAAACATTTAAAAAAAGTTAGTTACAATATTAAATAAAGTATTTTGAAAAGAGGCAATGTAGAAATTCTACGAAATTTATTTTATGAAATCAATATAGTTTTGATACCTCATAGAAGAAGAACAAATACGGAGAAAGAAAACTACACAAAAATTTCTTTAATGATTATTGATGTGTGTTCATCCTTCATTGCAGAGTAAAACCATGCCATCAGAGAAATAATGACATGACTTGCACTTGACTTTGTTTAGAGTAAGGGAGGGCTGTGCAAGTCACCAGGCTTACTTTTTCTGCAAAGCCATCTGAATCCACTGTGCAGATATTCATCAGGATGACTGTAGATGATCAAGGATGAGGCAATTGGGATTAAGCGACTTGCCCAAGGCCACACAACCAGTGAATGTCAAGTGTCTGAGGTGAGATTTGAACTCCAAAGTCCTCCCGACTTTTGCTCTATCCACTGCACCACTTAGCTGCCCCTAATGAATCCTGATACAAAAACACTATAAGTACTGGGAAGAAGATAATAGCAATATTTCACAAAGATCATGGACTTTGACCAGATGAGATTTATAAATGGAATTCAGGGCTGGTTGAATATTTGGAAAATTATTGGTGTAATTTTACGATATCAATTATGAAGATAACAAAAAATACATACTTATCTCAAAAGATGCAGAAAAAGCTTTTTGACAAAGGAAAACACTCATTAATATTGAAAATACCAGAAAGCTTAGGAAAAATGTAATTTTCCTTAATATGGTATGTAGTATTTCTAAAATAATCAGTAAGGGGGGCAGAATCAAGATGGAGGAGTAGAAAGACTCATGTATGCTAGCTCCGAACCTACAGCGCATGGATTTAATGTAAGAAGAGCTCCCCACAAGATCTGGATCACTGCAGGGTGTGCAGAAACACAGTGGAAGAGATTTCCGTTCCAGAGAGCCCTGGAGAGCGGTCCCCAGGGTCTCAAAATTAGAATGGAACAGATGGAGTCTAATGACTTTATGAGAAACCAAGAAATCACCAAAGAAAACCAAAAGAATGAAAAAATGGAAGAGAATGTGAAATATCTCATGGGAAAAACAACTGACCTGGAAAACAGATCCAGGAGACACAATTTAAAAATTATGGGACTACCTGAAAGTCGTGATCAAAATAGAGCCTAGCCATCATCTTCCATGAAATTATCGAGGAAAACTGCCCTGACATTCTAAAACCAGAGGGCAAAATATGTATTGAAAGAATCCATCGATCACCACTTGAAAGAGATCCAAAAAGAGAAACTCATAGGAACATTGTGGCCAAATTCCAGAACTCCCAGCTCAAGGAAAAAATACTACAAGCAGCTAGAAAGAAAAAATTCCAGTATTGTGGAAATAAAATCAGGATAACTCAAGACCTAGCAGCTTCTACATTAAGGGATCGAAGGGCATAGAATAGGATATTCCAGAAGTCAAAAGAACTAGGACTCAAACCAATAATCACCTAACCAGCAAAACTGAGCATAATACTTCAGGGGAAAATGTGGTCTTTCAATGAAACAGAGGACTTTCAAGCATTCTTGATGAAAAGACCAGAGCTGAAAAGAAAATTTGACTTTCAAACACAAGAATGAGAAGAAGCATGAAAAAGTAAACAACAAAGAGAAATCATAAGGACTTACCAAAAGTGAACTGTTTACATTCCTACATGAAAAGACAATATTTGTAACTCTTAAAACTTTTCAGTGTCTGGGTAGTTGGTGGGATCACACACACACATGTACACACATGCACGCACACGCACATACAGAGATAGAGAGCACAGAGTGAACTGAATAGGATGGGACCATATCTTAAAAGAAATAAAGGTAAATGGTGAGGGAGACAGGCAGGGGGAGGAAAGAGGGTGAAATGGAATGGGGTAAATTATATGTCATTTAAGACGCAAGTAGGAGACCTTTTAGTGGAGGGAAAAAGAGGAGAGCTGAGAAAAAAAAAAAAAAAAAAAAACAAGAAGTTTACCCTCCTCACATTTGACTGAAGGAAGGTATAAAATGCACATTCATTTTGGTATGAAAACCTATCTTACAGTACAGGAAAATGGGAGACAAGGAGACAAGCAAGGGGGGTGGGATGATGGAAGGGAGGGCAATGGGAGGAGGGAGCAATTTGAAGTCATCACTAAGGGAGGAACAGGATCAAAAGACATAATAGAAACAATGAGGGGCAAGATAGGATGGAGGGTAATTCAGTTAGTCTTACACAACACGACTATTATGGAAGTCATATGCAAAACTACACAGATAGGGCCTATACTGAATTCCCTGCCTTCCCAATGGGAATGGGTGGGGAGGGAGGGATGGGGAGAATTTGGAACTCAAATTTTAGGAACAACTGTTTGGTATTGTTGTTGGTACTAGGAAAGAAGACATACAGTTAATGAGGAATAGGAAATCATCTGGCCCTACAGGAGAAAAGAGAAGATGGGGACAAGAGAAGGGAGGGATGACAGAAGAGAGGGAAGATTGGAGATAGGGAAAATTAGATTGCTCGGTGTATTTGGGAGGTGACTAAAGGGGAGTTAAAATTGGAACTCAAAATTTTGTGAAAATGAATGTAAAAAGTTAAACAAACAAACAAATAAATAAATGAATGAATGAATGAATGAATAAAAATAAAATAAAATAAAATAATCAGTAAGCATTATATGTAATGGAGATATGAAAAATTTTTCCCCAAAAGATTATGTGAAGAAAGCATGTCCACTATCCCTGATATTATTTGATGTTTTACAGAAATGCTAGTTATGGCAATAAGAATTTTTTTTTAAAATTTATTTATTTATTAAAATTTTTTACATTCATTTTCACAAATTTTTGGGTTCCAAATTTTCTCCCCTTTTATCCCCTCCCCCCACCCCAATACCCCATGCAATCTAATTTTCCCTATCTCCAATCTGCCCTCTCTTCTATCATCTCTCCCTTCTCTTGTCTCCATCTTCTCTTTTCTCCTGTAGGGCCAGATGACTTTCTATTCCTCCTTAACTGTATGTCTTCTTTCCTAGTTGCAACAACAATACTAAACAGTTGTTCCTAAAACTTTGAGTTCCAAATTCTCCTCATCCCTCCCTCCCCACCCATTACCTTTGGGACAGCAGGCAATTCAATATAGGCCATATCTGTGTAGTTTTGCCAATGACCTCCCTGATAGTCGTGTTGTGTAAGACTAACTGGATTACCATCCCTCCTAACCTGCCCCTCATTGTTTCTCTTCTGTCTTTTGATCCTGTCCCTCCCCAAGTGTTGACTTCAGATTGCTCCCTCCTCCCTTTGCCCTCCCTTCCCTCATGCCCCCCTTGCAATATCCCTTTCTCCCCCACTTTCTTATACTGTAAGATAGGTTTTCATACCAAAATGAGTGTGCATTTCACTACTTCGTTTAGTCAAATGTGATGAGGGTAAACTTCTTGTTTTTTTTTTTTTTTTCTCAGCTTTCCTCTTTTTCCCTCCACTAAGAAAAACTCCTACCTGACTCTAAATGACGTATAGTTACCCCCTTCCCATTCCCTCCCCCTACATTTCTCTCTCACCATTTACCCTAGTTTCTTTTAAGGTGTGGTCCCATCCTATTCAGTTCAATCTGTGCTCTCTATCTCTGTATGTGTGTATGTGTGTGCATGCGTGTACATGTGTATGTGTGGTCCCACCAACTACCCAGATACTCAAAAGTTTTAAGAGTTACAAATATTGTCTTTCCATGTAGTAATGTAAACAGTTCACTCATGGTAAGTCCCTTAAGACTTCTCTTTGCTGTTTACTTTTTCATGTTTCTTCTCATTCTTGTGTTTGAAAGTCAAATTTTCTTTTCAGCTCTGGTTTTTTCATCAAGAATGATTGAAAGTCCTCTGTTTCATTGAAAGACCGTATTTTCCCTTGAAGTATTATACTCAGTTTAGCTGGGTAGGTGATTCTTGGTTTGAGTCCTAGTTCCTTTGCCTTCTGGAATATCCTATTCCACTCCCTTCGATCCCTTAATGTAGAAGCTGCTAGATCTTGGGTTATCCTGATTGTATTTCCACAGTACTGGAATTGTTTCTTTCTAGCTGCTTGTAAGATTTTTTCCTTGAGCTGGGAGTTCTGGAATTTGGCCACAATGTTCCTAGGAGTTTCTCTTTTTGGATCTCTTTCAGGTGGCGATCGATGGATTCTTTCAATACTTATTTTGCCCTCTGGTTCTAGAATGTCAGGGCAGTTTTCCTTGATAATTTCATGGAAGATGATGTCTAGGCTCTTTTTTTGATCATGACTTTCAGGTAGTCCCATAATTTTTAAATTGTCTCTCCTGGATCTATTTTCCAGGTCAGTTGTTTTTCCCATGAGATATTTCACATTCTCTTCCATTTTTTTCGTTCTTTTGGTTTTGTTTGGTGATTTCTTGGTTTCTCATAAAGTCATTAGACTCCATCTGTTCAATTCTAATTTTGAGCGAGCTATTAAATTCAGTGAGCTTTTGAGCCTCTTTTTCCATTTGGCTCATTCTGCTTTTGAAAGCATTCTTCTCCTCATTGGCTTTTTGAACCTCCTTTGCCAATTGGGTGAGCCTATTTTTCAAGGTGTTAATTTCCTCAGCATTTTTTTGGGTCTCCTTTACCAACGTATTGACCTGTTTTTCATACTTTTGTTGCATCTCTGACATTTCTCTTCCCAGTTTTTCCTCCACCTGTCTAACTTGCTTTTCAAAATCCTTTTTGAGCTCTTCCAGGGCCTGAGCCCACCCACCACCCCCCTGGGGTGTCTGCGGTACTGAGGCCCCACCCTGCACGTCTTTCCCTGATGGCAAGAATACGTCCTCATCTTCGTCAGATCCGAAAGTCGGGATCATTTGCATTTGTTGGAAAAAACTCTCTAAAGTCTTATTTTTCTTCCCTTTTCTAGGCATTTTCCTAGCCAGTTACTTGACTTCTGAGATTCCTTTCCACCCCCGCCTGGATCCGCCCAGCTAGTGTTTGGCCTCTGAGATTTAAATGGGCTTTCCTCTTGCCGGCTGTCAATCAGTGAGCTTTAGTTCAGGTGCTGGGGTGGGGCCAAGGCTGCCTCCCAGACTGATCCCTCGGGGGCTTTATGCAGAGACTTTCAGGAATGGAACGGGTGGGGGCGGGGTGGGGGGCCCGCCTCCCAAATCCCGCTCCTTTGGGGGCTTTAAGCAGGAGCCTTCAGTAACAGAGCGGGGTGGGGGCCGGGCCGTCTCCCAGGCTCAGCTCCGTCCGGTTTTATGCTTGAATCTTTCGTAATGAAGATCCTGCCTGCTGTTGGGGGATTCCTGAGTCTTGGGCCGCTGCCGCCTCAGCCACCGCCCACACCTCTGCCTCCGCCGCTTCCTGCCCCCGTCCCCGCCGCCGCCGCTTCCTCCCGAGGGGGCCCGAGTCACGGAGACGCCCCGCTTCCCCTCTCCTTCAGCCCTGCTTTCTTTCTCATTGACCTGTAGCTTCTGGGGGCGGAGGGACTTTCCCGGCTGCTGGAGCTTCCGTCTCTGAAGCCTGCTCGGATCAGCTTCTCTGCGGCTTCAGCCAGGGCAGCGCTGGGGGTCGGGTTTACTTTCCGGGGCGCGCCGGACCCTGGGGACGGGTGTTCAGGGCTCCCTGGAACGGAAATCTCTTCCACTCTGCTTCTGCACACCTTGTATTCACCCCGAAGCTATGGGGGACTCTTTTTACATTAATTCTATGGGCTTTGGTTTCGGAGCTTGTAAACGTGCGTCCTTCTACTCCGCCATCTTGGCTCCGCCCCCAATAATTTTTTTAGAAAGTGAAAGAATTAGAGTAAAAATGAGGGAAACGATCATTCTTTGCGAAATAGCTTTTGATTTACTTAGAGAATCAAAGAAAATCAACTAAAACCTAGTGGAAATCACAGCTTCAGTAATGTTATGTTATACAAAATAAGCTCCTATAAATCATTCACATTTCTATATATTGCCAATAAAATACAGCAACAAGAGATAGAAATTCCATTTTAAATAGCCATAGACAATATAAAATACTTGAGAGTCTTTCTAGTAAATTAATCCAAGCAACTATATGACCACAATTTAAAAACATTTTTCCCATGAATGTACTTAGATCTAAAGAATTTCAAAAATATTAATTGCCCAACAATGATGGTTCCACCTAAATTAATTTACTTTTTCAGTACCATTCTAATCAGAGCACCAAAAATTATCTGATAGTCCTAGAAAAAATAGTAACAATTCATCTAGAAGAACAAAACCTCATGAATATCAGGGCATTTAATGAACAAAAAATTGAAGGAACATGGGTTAGCCATACTAAATATCAAACTGCATTACAAAATGTAATCATCAAAACAGTGAGGTAATTACTAAGATATGGAGTAATGGAGTAGTAGGATAGATTAAATACTCAATAGTCAACAGTAAATGGCTACAGTAATATCATATTTGATAATACTCTGATCTACACTTTTTGGAAAAGAACTCACTATTTTACACAAACCGCTAGGAAAACTGGAAAACGTTGGCAGAAATTAGCTCGAGAGAAATATCTTGCAATGTAAAACAATATAAGGTAAAAAAAATGGGTTCAACATTTAGACAAAAATGGTGACACCATAAACAAATTAGGGGAGCATAGGAGTGGATATATGCCAGATCTAGGAAAAGAAAAAAATATTTTGTCCAAACGCCAGATTAGAAACATTGCAGGATATTAAATGTATAATTTTGATTACACTAAAAGGAAAAAATGCAAACAAAACATTGCAACTGATATTAGAAGTAAAGGAGACAAGTGGGAGGGGGCATTTTATAGTAAGTTACTCTGATAAAGGCTTCATTTTATTTTATACTAATTTATTTAAAGCTAAATATAAAAACTTAAATATACAATTAGAAAAGAAAATGAAACATTAGAAAATTAAATAGCAAAGAAAAAGAATGAAAAGTTGCCATGGGTACAGAAGACCATGAGAGGATTCAAAATACACAGTAACAAATATCCATTGCAAGAGAGCTTATGCAATAATATTACACCTTGTGATGCAAGCTGTACCTCTTGTCTTTGCTTCCTAGTAAGTATTCTTTTCTTTAAAGGTTTCTTGTTTTATAAAAAAAATTGAGTCAAATCAATACAAGATTACAAGTCATTCCCCAAACTTTTACATTTTTTTAAAATAGACTCGAGTGGAGTAAATTATTGTTAATTCATTTCAGTCATGCCCAACTCTTCACCACGCCATTTGGAGTTTTCCTGGCAAAGATACTGGAGTTATTTGTCTTTGCTTCTGCCAATTCATTTTACAAATTAGCAGACTGAAACAAACATGATTACATGACTTTCACGATGTCGTACAACTAGTATGTGTCGGAGGCGATATTTGAACTCGATAAGATGAGTCTTCTTAACTTCTGGACTGTCACTGTCCACTGTACCACCCAGCTGCCCAAAGTAGAATAAACGTAGAAATTATGCCATATAAATGAAAACTTTAGACTTAGACATTAACTAGTAAATTTTTGGTCTTATCTTTTCCCGTTTTTTATTCTGTTAGTTGTTCCCCACTTCCACTCTATGCAGAATATGCCAGATTTCTGAGTCATAGGCAGTAGGCTTGTTTATACTTTTTATTATTATGTCCTTTGCATGTGAGCAAAATGATCAAGTTGAACATATATAAACACCAAAGAAACATCCAAAATAGCAATTATAATACTTAGTCAATTGGTTTTACTGTTTTATTGCATATAACGATCATAATAATTAACTTGCATAATACTGGATTTGACGTGTATCTGAAGGTGGTGAGCTCCTCATTATTGGAAATCTTTAAGAACGAGCTGGATAAGCATTGATCAGAGATGTGCAAGTGATTCTTACTCATAAAGAGTATAAACTTGATAAAGTCATGGCAACTGAAATATGCTGTAAAATGAAAAAAAAATGACATCTGTGATTCACCTATTATTTTATTTGAGACTCAGAATCATCAGTTGAGGTGCGTACAGGAAGTCTTGTTTTCTTCACTTTGCAGATGTGGAAACAGACGTATTGTTCCTCTGAATGACATTCTCATTTACCTTAGCCAAAAAAGAGATAAATGTAAGAAACAGGAAATTACATACATACATATAAATGTATATGTACATATGTATACACGTATATAAAGCACCTCTTGCTTGACTGACCTAAAGGCTAGCTAAAATAAGAATTTAAAGTTTTTATTTTACATTTTTCAAGTCATTTTACTGTATTTTTGGACCTGCATTCTCTACCCTAATCTCTCCTATTCAATCCCCATTGAGAAAGTAAAAACA
>JAJHZJ010000598.1:865586-885024 GCA_023548195.1 Bettongia penicillata ogilbyi
CTGAGACAGAAAAAGATTAAGTGAATTGCCGATGGTCACATAGCTATTAAGTATTTGATGTTATATTTTAACTCAGGTCTTCCTCGCTCCAGGTTCATCACTCCCTTCACTTGACAAACGCCTTGCATCACTATTTATATCTTCTTGTGTTTTTATCCCCACTGAGATTGTCAGCTGTTAATGGGATATAGTACTAGAGAATTAGAGAATGCTACGCCCATTGTTGATTCTTCCGATTTTTGTATAGTCTATGAAATATATTAAATAAATAAATGGTGTGTGTATATGCACACACATACATACGTATGCATATATACATTTACAATCTATCATCTATTCAAATCTAACCACATATCTCAATACTTGTCTATCTATCTACTATGAATATGTAGAGTGAAGAAAAGTTCAACGGAATTGAATGCAATATGTATCACAGTTTAGGGAGTAGTTTTTTACGCCTAGATTAGTATGACGTGTCCGTGAAGGTTGATTTGACTAGAACTATTAGGCTTCCTTTCTTTCGTCCATTAATTTCAATAGTTGCCCTTTTCACTTTCTTTAGGAGAAATTATGTGCATCAGTTCTTAAATGTATTAATTTATAGTTCTTATTATAAAATGGGTTTCTTTTTCAAACGTTTTATATTCTTGAATTTTTTTTTATTATTTAATGGGGATGCATCAACATACTTACATTCGTATATATATGGACTTGCGTGTGGATATCTGTATATGAGCACATTTGTATGAGTATGCATATATTCCGTGCATATTCTTACATATGCTTTTTTAATGAGAAATTATAAGGACAAAAACGTTTTTAAAAGATAGCACAATTAGAATAAGAATATAAATACCCACAATTAACTATATATGTACATATGCGTGTATGTGTATAGGTGTGTATGTGCATGTATTTTTCTATCTTTTCCCTTTCGTAATACTCTTACTGTCCCCTATTCTCTTTGTTGAAAAACTTTGATTTTCTGACTTTTATATCATGTCATTTTCAACTCAGGATTTTTAACTCCTCATTCTCAAGGTTTATATTCCTAATACATTCAAAGACTTTAGTTATTGCTATAATTATCAATTCTACATCAAAGGAGAAAGATAATTCTTTCAGTTTCCTCCTGCGTATAACGAATATATTTTGTAGTTACAAATTGTTTGGAAGTAGATACTTTTTATAATGAATTTATTTCATTTATTAATTAATCTTCATTAAATACTAACTATATATATGTATATATATATATGTATATATATATATATATATATACATTTAACTGTATGTAAGATGCTCTGTTAAGCATTAGAGGGTTCAAAAATAAATTAAAATATCATACCCACCTTCAAAAGCATCAGTCTTATGGATAAAACATCACACACATGCATACATAATGTTTACGTAAAATACACGTTGTAAATGGAAATTCATTTCAATGTGAAAGCACAAACATTGTGTGAGACGCAACAAAGACTTTCTCTAGAACGCAGGTTCTGAGTTAGTCTTCAAGGAAGCCAGGAAGAAGTGGAAAATTTCAGTCATACAAGAAAATGAGTAAAAGCGGTATGAAGACATGAAATTATTTGCTGTGATTAAATAAAAAGCAAAAAGACTAGTGTAACTGTATCATAGTGTATGAGGAGGAAAGCTAATTGTGAAAACATTGCAAGGGAAGGCAAGGACCATAGTTTGAAAGGTTTTAAATTGATAGCACAGCGTTTTATATTTGATTTTAGAGCTAACAGGTATTCTGAGTGGTGTATGATTTGGGAAGATGTGCGGTTTAGGAAAAACATTTTTCTATCTTAGTTAATGAGAGTTTAGAGAGACTTGAGGCACAGAAATCAACTACTAAGATATTTTGATAGTTCAGAAACAACGTGATGAGGGATCAGGCCGGCAGCAATATTTGTGGTGAGGAGATCACACGTGTGGGGAATGTTACTGGATAAAGGAAGGAAATAAAAAGCGCTTATTAATTGCCTTATGTTCAGGCACTGTGCTTCGTACTTTAAAAATATTGTTTTATTGAGAAGGTAGAAATGACAAGAACTACAAAAAGACTGCATATATGGGATGAATGCGAATGAGTAATTAAATTCGTGAGTCTTGGTCACTGAGAAATAACTGCGGATTTGGGAAGACAAGAATTTTGTGGTGAAAGATAATATGTTGCTGTGGGTGGGGCCAAGATGGCAGAGTAGATGCAGGGACCTGCTATAGCTCTCCCCACCCTCCCGCCCCAATTCTTCAAGTAACCTTTAAAAAATGACTCTGACCAAATTCCAGAGCAGCAGAAGCCACAGAATGACAGGCTGAAGCAGATTTCCAGCACAGGACAATCTGGAAGGTCAATGCGAAAAGTGTACCCCAACAAGCTGAGTGTGGAGCACGGTTCAGCATGAGCTTTTCCAGCTTGGATGGAGCTGGAGAAAGTCTTAGGGGACTGAGCTGCTGGTGACTGCTGCGGTATCCTGACTTCTCTACTTACAAATTCCAAAGATAGCTCAGAAGGTTAGTTGGAAGTGTCTCTCACTTGGCTGAGAGGGGTGAGTGTTCCAACCACAGCCCCAGTCCAAACCGAGCCCCAGTCCAGGACCCAGCCCCAAGGTGGTGGCAGTGACTTGAAACAGAGGCTTCTTCTGCAATCCTCCACTTAATAAAGAGCTCAAAAAAAAGTGATTGGCCGGGAAAATCGGCAAGCGGGGGCGAGGAGGAGAAATAGGTTATAAATTCTTGTTTCCTCAGTGAAGAGATATTTTCTTATATCATTGGTGATGAGGAAGATCAAAACATACAACCAGGAGAAGACAACAGAGCCAAATCTACTGTATCTAAATCCTCTGAGAAAAAAATATGAATTGTATCATAAGAAGAATTTGGTAGGACTCATTGTTTGCCAATTTTTCAGAATAGTTTATACAGTATACAATTAACTGTTAATTAAATGTTTGATAGAATTCACTTGTATATTCATCTGGCCCTGTAAATATTTTCCAAGGGAGATCATTAATGGCTTGTTCAATTTATTTTTCTGAGATAGGTTTATTTAAGTATTTAACTTCCTCTTCAGTTAATTTGGATAATTTATGTTTGGATGGATGTTCATCCATCTCGATTACATTGTCAAATTTATGGGCGTAGATTTGGCAAAGAAATTTCCAATTTCTGTTTTAATTGCCTCCTAGAAGGTGATTTCACACGTTTAAATTTTTCCTATTAGTAATTTGCCTTTCTTATTTCCTTTTGAAATCACATTGACCAAAGATTAATCAATTTTGTTGCTTTTTTCATAAAAGCAACTCTTAGTTTTATTTATTAGATCAATGGTTTTCCTTTTTATTATTGATTTATTTGTTTTCAGCTTTCTACAAGGAGTTCCGTAAGTGTTAGATTTTCTCCCGCTACCTCCTTCCTCCCTGAGAGAGTGTGCAATCTTACATGGATTCCATACATACATTCTTATTAAGCACATTTTCATATTAGTCATGTTGCATAGTAGAATTAAAATAAATGGGAGAAACCATGAGAAAAATTAAAACAAAATAAACAATAACGTAAGACAATATATTCTGTGATCCAATTCCATAGTTCTTTCTCTGGAGGTGGATGGTATTTTGCCTCAAGAGTTTCTTGGGAATGCTTTAGGTCCTTGCATTGCTGTGAAAGGCTAGGTCAACCAGAAAAATTCATCACAAACTGTGGTTGTTACTGTGTACAACGTTCTCCTGGTTCTGTTCCTTTCATTCATCATAACTTCATACAAGTCCGTCCAGGTCTCTCTGAAGTATTCCTATTCATTGTTTCTTATAGCACAATAGTATTCCATTATATTCACATACCACAACTTGTTCAGCCATTCTGCAATTGATGGGCATCCCCTTGATTTCCAGTTCTTAGTGACCACAAAGAGAGCTGCCATAAATATTTTTTGCACATATGGAACACTTTCCCTTTTCAATGGTATTTTTGTCTTACAGTTCAAGAAGCAATGTTGTTGGGTCTAAGGATATACACAATTTTGTAACCCTTTGGGCTCAGTACCAAATTATTCTCTAGAATGATTCGATCAGCTCACAGCTCCAACAACAATGAATTAGTGTTCCAACTCTCCCATATATTCTTCAACATTTATCATCTTCCTGTGTAGTCATGTTAGCCAATCTGATAGAGTTATTTTGATTTGAATCTCTCTCGTCAATAGTGATTTAGAGTATTTTTTTCATATGACTATTCATGGCTTTAATTTCTTCCTCTGAAAACTGCCTGTTCATATCCTTTGCAACTTATCAATTCTGGAATGAATTGTATTCTTTTAAATTTGACTCAGTTCTCTATGTATTCTAGAAATGAGGCCTTTATCACTGACACTACTTTCAGCAAATATTTCCCGGTTTTCTGGTTCCATCCTTATTTTGGTTGCATTGGGTTTGTACTTTAAAATGTTTTCTACCTCTTATTTGATCATCAATTTCTCCATTCTCCACAAATCTGACAGATACATTATTCTTTGCTCCCCTAATTTGTTTATATATTCAGGCTTTATAACTAGATTATGTATCCATTTGGACTTTGTTCTTGTGTACCGTGTCAGGCATTTTCATGACCAGTTTTCCCAACACTGTTATCCAATTTTCCCAGCCGTTTGACTCAGAGTCAAACAGTGAATTCTCATTCGGGAAGTTGGGTTCCTAGGGTTTATCAAACAGTAGTTTGCTATAATCTTTAACTATTGTCTCTTGAGTACCTAACTTATTCCACTGGTATACCCCTTTATTTCTTAGCCAATACAAAGTAGTTTTGATGACTGCTGTTTTATAATACAACTTGAGATTAAGTAGGGACAAGCCACCTTGCCTAGAATTTATTTGAATTGATTTTCCTTATATCCTGAAATTTTTTTCTTCCAGATGAATCATGATGTCATTTTATAGCTCTAGAAAAAAATTATGGGGCAGGTTAATTGGTATGGCACTGATTCAGTAAATTATTTTAGGTACTATTGTCGTTTTTATTATTGTAGCTTGACCTACTCATGAACAGCTGACGTTTTCCCACTTACTTACATCTGACTTCATTTGTGTGAAAAGTGTTTTGCATTTGTGTTCATATTATTCCTGGATTGCTTTTGGCAGGTAAACCCCCCGATACTTGAATCAGTAAGCACCCCAACATACACAGGGGTGCCTATATCAACAGGGTGTTAGATCTGCATTCATGAAAGTAAAAGAATTTTCAATGGATTGATAATCACTTTATTCCAGCACAGTTATCAGAGAAAATCAAAGTCAAATTTTCAAAGAAATCAAAAATGAAAACAACAGACAGTGTTTCCAAACTGTATGACCACTAACAAGTATTCATCTTTGCCAGAGAGGGAAGCAACAGCATCGGAGGTTTATTTTTCAATTTTTAAAAATTTTTTTAATGATCTACACACTTCCTTAAAACTAAGATTTTATTCTCTCACACCTTTTCCCCACTACCCCCCTCCTTCCCCACGAAAGCTTACAATTCTGTATAGGTTCTACATATACTTTACTACTAAGCACATTTTCACTGTAGTCATGCTACGTAGTCAAACTAAAATAAATTGACTAAATCATATAACAAATAAAAACATAATACACTAACCCCCCCTCACACGCACACAAACATGATCTGCTGCATTTTGGGAATGATTTCCATATTTCGTTCTCTTAGTGTGAAAGGCATTTAGCCTTAGAAAACCATCATTGGGATTTTTTTTTTCAGTAAGTTCTTGTGTTATTACGAAGTTCCAAGTCTACCAGGAAAAAAACCTCTCGCACATTGTGGTCGTTGCTGTGCACAAAGTTCTCCTGGTTGTACTCCTTTCACTCAGCATCAGATCATATAACTCCTTCCAGGCCTCACTGAAGTCTTCTTTTTCATCATTTCTTATGGCACAGTAGTACTCCATTACATTAATATACCATAATTTATTAAGCCATTCCCCAATTAATGGGCATCCCCTTGATTTCCAGTTCTTGGCTACCACAAAGAGTACTGCTATAAATATTTTTGTACATGTGGGACCCATTCCCATTTTTATAATTTTTGGGGGATACAGTCCTAATAGTGATATTGCTGGGTCAAAAGGTATGCACAAATTATAGACTAATTTCTCTGATGAATATAGATGCAGGAATGCAGGGCTTTTGCAGTATCCAATAAGATTTGGTAGGTTGTCTCATTGTCATTCTCTTGAATGAAGTTGTTGATTGTTTCAATGATTTCTTCTTTAAAGCATTCCTTCTGAAGATTATATTATTTAGTTTCCAATTGATCCTAGATCAGCAGGAACAGCAGAAGGAGGCCAATAGTCTCATAACACCTGAGGTGAGGAAAATAGTCAAGGGAGATTCCTCCTATGGTGGCAGAGGCAAACCGGAAGGACAGAGGACCCAGGACAGAGAAAACTTGCACTAGGACCCAGGCAAGCCTCAGTGCCAGGGGAGGAGCCCCAGGAAGGGTGAGAACACGCATTAGCATCTAGTTGTGCCTCAGCTGAAGGTCTCAGGAGCTGCTGTGCTGATATCTGGTGCTGGCTCGGTTCGGCTTGTCTCTTGTCCTCTGTACCACTCCGTCAGTTCCATCCGCCACTCTCAGGTCTTTAGGGTCCCTTCTGCTCCACTGTGCTGGCTGCTTGCACTGTGCACTTTGAGCTCACCCCCACAGAACAAATTCTTCCCATGGGCCTTCCAGTCCAACCTGAGCTCTGAATCCCTCGCAGTCTCTCTCCCACTGGATTCCGCACCTCCAAAATTTGATCAGATTCTCCTTTCAGAGGTACCTGAGGGAGTTTGTCCAAGAGGTTAGGTGAGTCCTTGTTCTCACTCTGCCATCTTGGCTCTGCCAGCAGCATTGGAGTTTTCAAAAAAGCCCGGAAGGGGTGGGGTTGGGTTCTTTAGAGACTTCTTAGTGTGTCATCTGGAACACAGATATTTTTCCAAAAATTAAGACTCCAAAGTAAAATTCACACTCAGAGCATTTGTCCACTTCTCAGAGCCAGAGGACATAACCCTCTGACCCAATGCCTCAAGAGAAAAACAAAAAAGTACTTGGGACCCTTCTAGAAAACAGCTCCCCTAATCTAGTTTCCTACATTGGGTAGTCCTAACAGTGGGTGGGAAAGATGCTCCCCAATAACATTAATCAATCAGAGGAGCTTTTAGTAAAACAAAAACCGCAAAAGATTCAAATTTTATTACCATTATATTATTTTGTAGGCGTCTACTATTGCTTTCAAAATGGTAGGTCTTTCTGCCTCTTGCCTTTGGGTTTTGTTAGTAATATACAGAAGTACAGATAATGAATGGATGTGATTTTTTATTAACAGCTTGGGCACAGTCGAACAGAAAATTTATGAAAAAAATTACTTGAAATAATTAAGAACTTTGGCAAAGTTGTCAATTATTTCAAGTATTTTTTTTAATTTACTTCTCTAAAATTCTCTGAGTATATCATTATATCGTCTGTGAAGTGTGATAACTTAGTTTCGTCTTTGCCTCTTCTAATACGTTCAATTTACTTTTTCTGTTATTGCTAAAATAACACTTCTAGTACAATATGGAATAACAGTAGTGAAAATCGACATCTTTGTTTCACCTCTGAACTTATTGGAACTGTAACTAGCTTATGGTCATTACATATAATGCTTGCTGATGGTTTTAATTAGATACTACTTATTATTTCATAGAAGACTCAATTTATTCCTAAGCTCTCCAGTGTTTTCAGTAAGAATGGGTGTTGTATTTTCTCAAAAATTTTGCTGCATCTAGTGTGATAATCATATGGATTCTATTAGTTTTGTTGTTGATTTCATCAATAATGCTGATAATTTTCCTAATAATGAATCAGCACTGTATTCCTTGTATATATGCTACCTGATCATAATGTATTATTCTCATGGTAAGTTGCTATATTCCTTTTGCTAATATATTATTTAAAATTTTGCAGTTATATTCACTAGAGAAATTGGTCTACCATTTTCTTTCTCTGTTATGCCTCTTCCTGAATTAGTTATCAAAACATATTTGCATTATAAAAAGAATTTGGAAGGACTTCTTCACCATTTTCCCCAAATAGTCTATGTAGTATTTGAACTTACTCTTCTTTAAATGGTTGATAGAATTAAATTTTAAATCCATATATCCCTGGATATTTTTTCCTAGGGAGTTCATTGATGGCTTGTTCAATTTCTTTTCCTCAGATGGAGTTATTTAAGCATTCATTTTCCTCTTCTCTTAATCTGGTAAATTTATACATGTAAAAAAATATTCATTCATCTCCCTTAAGTTGTCAAATATATGTGCATAGAGTTAGACAAAATTATTTTCAATATTTTTTAATTTTTGCCTCGCTTGAGGTGAGTTTATCCTTTTCATTTTTGATATAGATAATTTGTTTTTTTCTCTCTTTTTCAAAACTAATGGACCAAATATTTATCCACTTTATCGTGTTTTTTATTGAATATTTATTTTGGATGTTTTGGGGTACAGAAGTCTTGACTTCTATGTCTTTCCCTGATGGTAAGCATTGTTCTTCCTCATCAGAAAGGATGGGAGGTGATATCTGTTCAGTAAGAAAGTAACCTTCTATGGTCTTATTTTTTTTATTTTGTGGGCATTTTCCCAGCCAGTTACTTTACTTCTGAGATTCTTATCCACCCCCGCCTTGCTTCCAGATCCTGCCCATCTAGGGCTTGGGATTTGAGATTCAAATGCTGCTTCCCAGCCTCAGGGCTTTTGGCAGGGTTGGGGCTGCTATTCAGTGTGAGATTAAGTTCTGGTGCTCAGGTCAGGGCAGGGATGCCACACACATCTCAGTTCCCACTGGGGGTTTATGTGGATACTTTCAGCAATGGATCTGAGCTCCTATCCACTTTGGGAGCCCCTGTCCTCTGCTGCCTTCTGCCTCTCGAGGGGACCTGAGTTATGGAGACACCTTGCTCCCCTCTCGGGCAGCCAAACAGGCTCTCTCACTGACTTTTGTACCTCTGAGTGGAGGGAGGGATCTGCGCGGCCACTGGAGATTCTGTCCCTGAAGGCTACTCGGATCTGCTCCTCTCAGGGCCGTGCAGCCAAGGCAGGGCTGGGCTCTGCTCCAGGTCCGGTGTGAGACAAACCTTTGGTGTCAGTTTTTCAGGACTCTCTGGAACAGAAATCTCCTCTACTCCGTTGTTGTGTGGCTTTTGCTACTCCAGAATTTGTTGGGAGTTCTTCTTTACAGGTATTTTATGGGCTGTGGGTTTGGAGCTAGCATATGTGAATCTTTCAACTCCACCATCTTGGCTCCTCCCCCCATTGTGTTTTTTTTTTATAAAAAAACAATTCTTAGTTATATTTATTATTTCAATATTTTTTTTTAAAATATCAATTTGATTATTCTCTTCTTTGGTTTTTAGTAGTTCTAATTTGGCTTTTACTTAGAGATTTTAAATTTGTTCTTTTTCTATCTTTTCCAGCTACAGGCTCAATTCATTGATCTTCTGTTTCTCTATTTAATTCATGGAGGTATTCCATGATGTATAACATGCCCTAAGAATTTCTTATCAGCATCTTATCAATTTCAGTAGGTTGTCTCATTATTGTCTTTTTCTTGACTGAAGTTGTTGATTATTTCTATGAATTGTTATTTAACCCATTGACTCTTTAGGATTAGATCATTTAGTTTCCACTTAATGTTTGGTTTATCTTCCTATGGCCTCTTATTACATATAATTTTCTTTCATTATGATCTGAGAGGGATTCGTTGACTATCTCTACCTTTCTGCACTGGATTGTGAGGTTTTTATGCCCTAGTACATAGTCAATTTTTGTATATGTGTCATGAAGCACTGACAAAAAGTTATATTCCTTTCTATACCCATTCAATTTTCTCCAGAGATCCATCATATCGATGTTATGGAGAATTCTATTCACCTTCTCCACTTCTTTCTTGTTGATTTAGAAGTTATATTTATCAAGTTCAGAGACTTGGAGGTTTAAGTTCCCCACTAGTAAAGTTTTGCTATCTATTTCTTCCTGTATGCACCTTAACTTCTCTAAAATGATGGATGCTGTTTCACTTGAGGTATATAATTTTAGTAATGATATTGCTTCATTGTCTATGGAGCCTTTTAGCAGGATATAATTCTCTGCTTTATCTCTTTTGGTTAGATACATTACTGCTTTTGCTTTATCTGACATTATGGTTACTATCCCTTCTTTTTTGATATATCAATTGAACTATAATATTTTCTGCTCCAACCTTTTCCCTGTACGCTGTATGTATAGCCCTTTTTCAAATGGGTTTCTTATAAATTACTTATTTTTGGATTATAGTTTTTAATTCATCCTTTTGTCTGCCTCCATTTAGTGGGAGAGTTAATCACATTGACATTCACATTTATGATTACTATCTGTATCTTTATCTCCACCCTATTTCCCCCCATTTATCGTTATATTTCTCCCTTCTCCTTTAGCCTCTACAATAGAGTTATAATTTTTGACCACTGCCTCTCTTAGTCTTCCCTCATTTCTATTAGCTACCCTTCATTTTATTCCTTTTTTCTCTTACTTCATCTCCCCTCTTCTTTAACCTCCCCTCCCTTTTCTTTTTCCCTTCTCCTGCTACATCCTGTAGATCGGTTTATGTTTCTGTACTTAAATAAGTTTTGTTTTTCCCTCCTTGAATCAAATCAAATGAGAGTAAATCTCAAACAGTACTCATATCCCTCCTCTCCCTCTACTTTAACATGTTTTGTGCCTCCTCCTGTGATGTAATTTACCCTTTTCTTTCTCCTCCTTTTTACATCTCCAATTGCAATCACTTCCCACCCTTTAATAATATTGTTTATCATCATATCATTTAATTTATACCCTCTACCTATCCCTTTTATGTATTTCAATAAATATACAATTTTTCAATATTAACAGGTATCCTCTTCCCTTATGAGGATATAAACAGTTTGCTCATGCTGAATAACGTTTCTTTCTTTTTTTTTACTGTTTATCTTTCCATGACACTCATAAGACTTGTATTTGAAGATGAAATTTTGTACTAAGCTTTTGTTTTTTCATCAAGAAGAACTAGAAATCCCCTATTTCATTGAATGAACATCTTCTTGCCTGAAATGCTATACTCACATTTGCTGGGTAATTGATCCTTTGTTGTAGTCCAAGCTACTTTGCCTTACAGAGTATCATATTCTAATCCCTCCAGTCCTTTAATGTTGGAGTTGCAATGTCCTGTGTGATCCTGACTGTAGTTCTTCCGTGTTTAAATTGTTTTGTTCTGGCTGTTCGCAGTATTTCCTCTTTTACTTGATAGTTCTGGAATTTGTCAATGGTATTTGTTCGAGTTTTCAATTTGGGAACTATTTCAGGAGGCAATAGATGTATTTTTTCAATGACTATTTTGTCCTGTTAGTCTAAGACCTCAAGGCATTTTTCCCTCATGATTTCTTGGAATATATTGTCCAGACTCTTTTTTTGCCATGACATTCTTGTACACGAATAAGTCTCAAATTTACTCTCCTGGATCTATTTTTGGTCCATTGTTTTTACAAAGAGATATTTTATATTTTCTTCTATTTTTTCATTGCCATTACTCTGTTTGACTGATTCTTGATGTCTCACAGAGTCATTAAATTTTCTTTGCCCCATTCTAAGTTTTAATACATTGCTTCCTTCAGTTAACTTTTTCAACTCCTTTTCCATTTTCCCAATTGTTCCTTTTAAAGAGTCAATTTCTCTAGTTAGGTTTTGTTGTATTTCCTTTTCCTTCTGTCCAGTTGTTTCAGGTAGGTTTTGTATCTCCTCTTCCATTTGCACAATTTTCATTTTAAATTCTTTCATGAATTCTTTTTTTCATATTTTTGAAATCACTGGTCAACTTTTCTTTTACCTCTCTAATTTGAAGGATTTTAAAATTCTTTTTGAGTTCTTCCAAAAAAGCTCTTCTGGGCTTGAGACCAGTAGCTATTCGCTTCTGAGTTTTCTCATGGGAGTACAGTCTCAATGCTTACCTCTACGGTATTCTTGTTTTGGTCCTTGTCCTCCTAGTAACATTCTATGGTCTTTTCTTTTTTACTTTCTTTCCTGCTCATGATTATGACTTTTCTCCTTCCTTTGAAAGTAGATCTCTGCTTCTGGGGTGCAAGGGGTTCTGTCCCCCATTTCTTGTGCTTATAACATGAGGCTTTGTGTATTGTGGCTTCTGATTCTTTCAGCTAGAAGCTAGAATGCTGCTGCTTACCTGGTGCTAAGTTGGCCGGTGTGCCAAGGCAGAAGCCAGGTGAAGAGTTTTTGAGTCTCCCTTGAAGTACCCTGAAATTCTCTGCATGTGGTGTGAGCAAGGGGTGGTCTGGTGTTTTCTCCTCTCCTGAGGTAGAACATTGGTAGACTCAGTGGGTGGTGAATTCTGTCTGTGCTGGTGTCTTTTCAATTTCCTTGGTTGTGCTAAGGTAAGCCTGTGGTCTTGATATTGGCATTTACAGGCTCCACTCCTTTAGGGCAGAGGATCTCTTCCTGCTTTAATGAAGTGGGGCTGTCTGGGACAGCTCCAGTCCTGCTCTGGTCCTCTTCAGTCACAGCAAGAGGGTCTATCTTTGACGATTTTACTAGTCCCTTGAGCCTAGTTCCTTGAGAGACTGTTTATCCCTTACACTGATCCCACTTTTCCAGGATTATCCCTGGGTATGTATTCTGTGGGTTTTTCATGATAAACAAGGGGACGGTATGAGCATTTACTGATCACTCAACTCAGGTAGTTACATTACAAATATTTAATCTGTGGACTGATATTCTCAAAAGCTGCTGCTGCTATTACAATGGTCCTGCACTTCTTTCTCACTCAGTTCCATTGGACTCCCATCCTGTACTACACTGTTGCTTCTGATTCATTATGCCCTGGGGTTTCCTCCCTGGTTTTGGATGGCTGGGTCTGTGCTGGTATAGCCAGTGTGCTCTGCATTCCCTCAGTCCTGTGTATCATATCCTTTGCATCGGCCCTCTGGGCTGTTCTTGCCAGAAATCTGCTACCCTTTGTATCCTAGTGGATTCTGCCACTCTAAAATTTGTTTGGGTTCTCTTTTTGGTGGTATCTGAAGGAATTTGTGGCAGCATTTAAGTGAGTCCCTGCTATCCTTCTACCATCTTGGGTCCAACACTTGCCAGATTGATAAAGAGAAAATTCTATGTTTGGATCTTTTGCCTTGATAAAAGAGGCAAAACTCAGCATGAAAATATTAAAAGGAGTGTATTTAAAAAATCAAGGCAGACAAGCCCTGGTGGACTCTTTGGTTTTTAAAACTTTTCACACCCTCTCTTTCCAACTTAACTAGATGAACAGCTAGATAGATAGTTTATAGAAAGATTTTGGTTAGATATATGGATAGATAGATGGACAGATAAAGAAATTATTTTGAACTCAGCAAATGTCAAACACTGTGCAAGGTGGTAGGAACATTAATATAATTTAACAAGGAAACTTTTAACCTCATGGCAAATGTACTTTCTTAATGATACACAATATATAAGGGAACGAGAGTGGAGTATATTAGACAGATGATGAGGAGATATTAGACAGTGACTTGAAAACCTGATTCTTGGTAAGATAAGTTAAAATGTCACCAAGAAGAATGTGGCCTTCTGAGAGCCAAGGCCAAGATAGTTGAAGGGAGATGAACTGTAATCATTACATATCACTCTCTATTTCACACTCAAAGGTCAAGTCAATATAGCCTTCTGATTGTACTTCAAGATGCAACTCCACAATGACAATGATCCAAGAAAATTTCATAAGATCCGTAATGAAAAATGCCATCCTCTTCCAAAGAGAGAGATCGGAAGAACTATAAGTTAAGGTTAAAACATACTTCTCCACTTTCTTTATTTTCCTGGTCTTTTGTTCTATAAGAACAAAATGGAAATGTGTTTGGCATCACTTAACACTTTCAGAAATGATAACCTATGACTTGCCTTCTCAAAAGGCTGGAGAATGGTGGAAAGCAAGGAAAAAAGATAGAATATTTTAAAGAAGGTTAAAATAAATTAATAATGTAGTTATTTCAAAATGCCTAAATTTAGTCACTAAAATTTGCAAACTTCATCACTCAGTGAAATAACTTCTAGTCAAATACTTGAAATACCTGAAAGGAATTATATGTTCCGAATATTGATGGCAACATTTATTTGGCTGTATCAATGAAACTGAAATTTAGGAGGTACTCTTCTTTTGGGGAATCGGGAACAAATTACTGCATATGAATACAACATAATATTATTTTACTGTATGAAATTACAAATGCTATCAGGTAGTGTATTTAATTATAATTTCCATGAACCCACACAGTATAAAACAGTCATAAGAAGGTAAATTATTACATGCTGGCACAACAAAGAAAAAATATATATTGTTAATTATAAAAGCATTTACTTTCTTTATTTTAGACCATAAATGAGAGCAGAAAAGAAAACAAAAAGAATTTGAAACAAATATATATGATGAAAGAAAACTAATCGCTGTATTGGCTGCATCTTCAATTGTCCATCTCTTTCTAAATCTTTAATCCATTGCCTCATTGTTACAAGGTTGATAGCATGGATGACCTTCCATCCTCTGAAATTAAAGTGGAGCACTATATTGACTGATGCTCTAAATCTTTCATACCTTGTTCTTATTTTATAAATTATTCTTTAGAACCACTTCATGCTCCATCAATTCACGTAAGTTTTCTCTGTTGGGCAATCAACAAGCATGGCTTAAGGGACTATTTTGCAGCCACTGGCCAGGTACTGAGGAATCAAAGACTGGCAAAGGACACCCCCCGAGATTCTTAAGGAGCTCACAGTCTAATGAAGGATATCCCATGCAAAGAACTATGCACAAAGAAGACGTATGCTGCATAAACTGGAGATCATCAATAGATGCAGAATACTAACATTGCAGAGAAACAGGAAAGGCGTCTCAGAGAGAAAGAAATTTAGTTGGAACATGAAGGCAGCCAAATATGAGAAAAGGATGGGAAGCCTCAAACTTGTGGTGACTCTGACACCTTGTTTTAAGGGTAACCATTCTCCCCCCTTTTGACTGTTACCTCCTTGAAAGCAGAAGCTATAGTTTTGCATCCTCATTATTTGTGACAAAGCCTGGAACATAGTGGGCACTTAAAATTATTTATTGACTAGTTATTTGCTAAAAAGAAGGTAATGTTCAGATCTGTCAGTCTATCTACTGTGTCTTTACCATATAATTATTTATTTACCATTTACTATCTATATCCATCTATCTTGTTTTCTGTCTGCCATCTTATATCTTCATCTCTTTTTGAGTATCTATCAAACATTTATGTCTGTCTGTCACCATACATTCGGAAATCATTCATCATCTTTCTACTATTTATCTTATTTATCTTCTCTCTCTCTCTCTCTCTCTCTCTCTCTCTCTCTCTCTCTCTCTCTCTACCTATTTATGTGTGTATATGTGCTTACTATATATACATATGTGTACAGGGCATGCATATATACATATGTGGGAATATATATGTATATGTGTTTGTGTATAAACACATATATGCATGCATATATGTGTATATGTGTGGGTGGGTGTGTATAATTTGCTTATCTCTATATATGCTTTGTACCTCAGGTAGAAAGGAAGAGATTGGTTTCCTTTTTGCTTGTTTTTGTTTCCTAGGGGGTAATATATTGCCTGACATTCTATGATTTAACAAATATTTTTAAACCTTGAATTACATAAAATCCTGTGAAATGTACTTCTGAACATCTTTGGATTATTCAAAGGATACATTCCAGGACATTCACAATGAGAAATTTATCTCAAAAACAATTTGATAAATGAAGTTATTGTAAGTTTCTTAGATGTCAGAAAAAATATATTGAGTATGCGATTCACTTACCTGGTAATTCAGTCAAAGCCTGTCACGCAGGCAGACTGATGCTTATTGGCTAGGGAAGTTTGCTCTATCACTGGACAAAGTCAAATGAGCTAAAGGTGCCAACTATCCCACAGAGGGTGGCCTCCTATTTCCCTGGTGACAGAATCAGTTCTCTAAGTTTCTGAATTTTAACGCAATATCTGTAATAGTCTGTGTGACTAAGAAAGACTTTGTCCTTTACATGTTCACTGTGAGTCAAAGTGTAGGTCAGAGACAGTAGAGCCTTGACCTTTATTGTAGAAGAAAAGAGAAAAAATATTCTTTATGAAATTTTATCAACATCTCATTCTGTTAAAGGTAAGTACCTCATCTAATATCACTTCTGGGTCTTCAGGAAAGAAGTGTAATGGAATGGTAGCCCAAGGAACTTCATGAATTTCCAATTTGTTAAAAAATGGTAACTTTTGTTTAAACTTTTTTTTTTCTTTTTGAGAGCACTGGTGGGCTAGTGCTGGAATTTTGTTGGAATACTGAATATTTTTGAGAGTATTGTCTGCAGCAGTACAAACCACCAACTTTTCTGTAATTTGTGTTCTTAAAGAATTTCATTGTGACTCGGCTTTCAGGGAAGATATTAGCATGTAACCGAACTGAATTCACAGGTAGATGTCTCAACACCACACCACCGTGTAGTATTGGTGATATTGCAGCAATCTCATTCAGTTGTGACAGTACTTTGCTTGATACTGAGAACATGCTGGAACCTTGATAAATGCTAATTGAATTACTTTTATCCTTCAAAGACAGAGAATGAAAGATGAAGAATTGGAAAGGTGAAAATAGAAGGCAAATGACATTCATAAGGTAATAACTGGCAAGGTCAATTTAAGGTTTATGACCTTTTTGATGACATTTTTTCACCTTAAGTTGTGAACAATATGTTTCTAGGCTCACTGTCTCCACTGACTTTCATGGTATGAGGGAGCTTCCAGAAGGAACAAATAAAATTAAACCCAAGTTATAAATGTTGCATTTGTAGAAACCTCCCCAAAACTACAGGAAACGAAATTGTTAAATCACTAATAAGCCTTCGTGTTCCAGTCAAGAAAAATAAGGAAAGATGAATGATTCTCCAATAGTTTGATAAACTTTAGAACTTTTATTCATAATTTACCTTCTTTGTTTTAGAAATTAAGGAAGTGGGATTAATGAATGTGATAAGATTATGAGATAAAGGTTATCTGGTATCCAAGGTGTAGTATTATTCAAAGAGTAATGGATTTGGAATCAGGAAATAAGACCAATGCAAGCTCTTCACCTCTGACACCTGTGCAGTCTTGAGGGATTCATTTAGCTTTTCTACGGTTAACTTTCCTTATACTTTAAAATTAAGAATTTGGATAAAATGACCGAGTGTTCAGCTGTGAATTTCGGACCAGCTAATTCTATCAGTACTCATATCTTGGCTGATAGGTAAAAGTCACAGGGAGAGGTGATGAAGCAATGAATATTGTCTTATGACCTATTTCTCTCTTGATTTTCATTCTGGTTCTCTTCTTTCTACCCCAATCCCCTCCAATTGTGCCTCAGTTCAGTTACCCATGTCCTCTATCAACCTCCCGTTACTACATTCTCATCACTATTGCTTTTTTCTAATTATAGTAATATATAGCATTTATTACATGTTTTAAAGACTGTAGACCACTTTGCATGTCACGTTATTTGATCTTCAAAACAACTCAGGCCGCTGGTTGCTATTATGACCTCCATTTTACTGCTTAGTAAGCTAAGACTTAATTGTCCTTATCACAGTACTACAGCTAAAAATTTTCTGACATGGACTTTGAATGCATGTCTTCCTGACTTCAAGTCAAACACTTTATTAACAGAGCAACCACCATAAACTACTCAATGTCCCAGCTGCCAACACTCTTTCTTTGGTTACTTTATCATTCTACATTACACTCTGAACGGAATGATGATTTGAGGACAAGATATTCAATGTCAGTTGCAAGGATAGGATGAATTTACAATCAGGAGGAATTTTTAACACAAGCCTAAGGGATTTAGGATTATTAGGCGCCAAATGGAGGCAAGGAACACTGAGGATATTTGATCACAGATCTGTCAAGCAGTGACTAGAGAAGAATAATTAAGGTTCTCAGGCATTTGTGAGATGTTTGACTAGATGGAATAATTATTTCTTCCTCTATTCATTTAATTTGCTCTGTAGGTGCAGATATGTCAACATTCTCCACTTTCACATACGTCATTAATCTCCCATAAGTCTTACAAGGAAAGTGGGTCACATCTATTTATTGACATTTTGTACATAGACAGGTTGAATTTTTTTAATTATAGAATTAAATTAAATTAAAGAATTAAAGAAAAAAACAAACTTATTTGTATTAGGCAATGAGCCATAGAGATAGGGATGTCCATGGTTCCTCACTGCTCCAGTGTCCTTTCAACCATAAAATATGCCCATTAAACAGATCATTAACATTCCTAGAATTAATATTTCTGAGAGAGGCTACAGAGACAAAAAACAGATTGGGAAGTTTCAGTTTGCCTTTTCTTTTTAAGATAATGCAATACATTGTCAATTATCAAAAGAGGACGCTAACATGGTAATGGGTTAATCAAAGATCAAAATCTTTTTTTTTCTAAGACCATTGAACCAAAGGGGAAAAAAATTCATTCAAAGGCCAAAGGAAAGCAAAAAAAGAACAACTGCATTAATTTTATGTTTTTTTTTTCCTGAAAGAGAAAGAAATACTCTCATGTCCTTTTAAAAATAACATGAAACGTTACATTTTATTACGTAAATAAAAACACATAAGGAAAATTATAAAAATAAGTAATAGTTTGGGGATTTTACCACAAAAAAAAGGAGAAAGAAAAGAAGTGAAAGAAGGAAGAAACAGAACCTAAAGTGGGTTAAAGAAGATCTTAGGGAAAGGTAGGGATTAATTGACTTGTAGGTTCAATAACAATTATCACTATTGTTAGTTATTGTCAAATCAGCATTCTCCAAGCTAATTCCAAGGTTACAGTCAGGCTTTTATTTATTTGTATGTGCATTTGATATGGAATTATATTAAAATATGTTGCATTAAGATCATCTTGAACAGATTAAAGAGCGATGCATTATGTTAGAAAAATAATATCAAATAATTTAAGACTGAAATCTAGGGATCAAAAATTATTTCTTCTTCTGATGCCAGGTAATAAATCTCCTAAATTATTCCCCCTTGCTTATGATATGACCTTCACACATGTCTGACTTTCCCAACTAAAATCTAAGCACATAAAGGCAACGCTAAAGTTTGTTGTACTTTTCGTCTGTCACTTGTAGGAGTTTCATGGCATTTAATAGGTAGAAATAAAATGAGAAGTACTCCCTTCAGAAGCCCTCATTTCACGGATAATAAAGTTGTGAGAGTTTCTATCATTCATAAGATCACTTATATGTGAGTGCTTAAGGTCACACAAAAGATGTCAACTAATAAAGGACCCTTCCTT